>PVKN010021436.1:0-15542 GCA_004027915.1 Capromys pilorides
TGAAGGTGGAAGCCGGGGCTAAGGTCACATGCTGAAAGTGACAGCCTGGACTCCGGTCCGACTTTCCTCTAAGAGCAAAAATCCTGTGGTCAGAGGTTTTGACTTTAATTTCCATGTCATTTGTTTTAAGATTGTATCTAATTTGATAAATCAGAAGTGAGAAATTTCAACTCTGGGGTGAACTGTGGTAGGATTTCTTCTTTCTCCCTGTATAGGTGTCTGTCTGGGTGGTATGGCTAGATTGCCCTAGGAGGTCTTGCAGGCAGTTTATTTTCACATTATCGCATGGCTTTGAATATCCCTGCTCTTCTGAACGAAGATTTCCTCTCTCTTTCTCTCCCTCACCTCTCCCTCCCTCCTTCCTTCTCTCCCTCCTTCCTTCCCTCCCTCCCTCTGTCCCCCTCCCTCCTTCCTCTCTCCCTCCCTCCCTTCCTTTCCTCCCTCTCTCCCTTCTTCCCTTCCTCTCTCCTATCTTGGATGCCAGGTTTCTAAGAGCTGCGTAGAGCTTCCCCATGTGCACATTCACAGTGCGCTGCTCAGCTGGCCGGGCTGGAGAGCTCAGGGTGCAGAGGGGCGGCTGCCTGCCCAGCTGACCTGCGTCATCGCTGTCACTGTGATCACGACGCACCTGAGATACCACCCGGGCAGCGCCTTCAGCAGCCGTCGACATCTGACTTCCAGCACCTGCCTGCCTTTTGCCTCCTTCACGTGACACCCCTCCCTGCTAGGGCATAAAGCCACTGGTCACCAGGACTGTGGTGACCTCCAGGGGCACCAAGGTGCACGTGGCCCCACGTGCAGCCCCTCTCCCTGCTTGCCTCGCTCTTATTCCCCTTCTTCCACTTCCTGCAGTCCTGCCCTGCAGGGTACCACGGCTGTTCCCCAAGACTTCAGGCTCTGCCTGAGCCACCTCCAGCACTGGCCACACCCTCACCCACGCCTTGCTGTTCCCTTCGTGTAGATCACCCCTTTAGACCTGCTTGCTGGTCCCGGCCTGCCTGGGGCAGGCTGGGAGATTTATGAACTGCATCCCTTTGGCAATGTGACGAACACAAAGATGGTTCTGTGGGTCTCGCAGGAGGTCATTCTGGAGGGTGCCAATGAGCCATGGCAGATGCTGACTGTGGTAGTTGTCTCCAGAAGGACTTTATTGGAAGGAAATGTATTTCCTGGGAGGGAAGATTACCAAGCCAATTTTACCCAATATAATAGCATGGACAGGTCCCTGCCAAAGAAGGTGGACTCCAGGCAGGGCCAGGTTGCAGCCTGTTTGATGTGGTGAGTTGAGGGAAGGGAGTAAAAAAAAAATTGGAAGAAGGAAAGTGAGGATGATGGAATGGTGGGCATTCTCAGGGGTACCATGGACTCCACAATGCTTGGAAACCAAAAGGTCAGTGAAGTCTCTATAAAACTCCCGAGGTCGGGAAGGTGGGGGTGGCTGTTCTGAGAGCTAGCGAGTGTACTGGTTATATGCGATAGTGTGCTTTGTATTGCAATAACAAAACACCTGAGGCCAGGTACTGCGTAAAGAAAAGAGGTTTATTTAGCTCACAGTCTTGGAGGCCGGAAGGCCAAGACAATGTGTGGTCCCATCAGTTCAGGCTCTGGTGAGGGTCCTCTTGATTGTGTCACAGCATGGCGGATAGCATCATGGTGGACAGATGGAGGACCAAGAGATCACGTGGAAAGAGGGGAAGCCAGGTCAGGGTCAGGCTTGCAACACCAGGAGGCCTGTGTTAATCCCTTCTGAGAGAATGTCCTAATTCCCCTCTGTAAGTCTCCACTACTTAAAGGCTCCATCATTAAATACACAGAAGAGTCACACAAGGGAGGGTGGTGGACCCATGTCACAGACAGGGAGCCCGAGGCTCGGCAGTAGCAAGCAGCGTGCTGGGCCCCACGACCAGCAATGGCATCGGGCTGCAAAGTACAAGCCCACCTGTGCCCAACTCCAGTGCCCCGTGGCTCCCCTGGCACTGCTTGCACACAAATGGTGGCAATGTCCCTGCCCCATTTTCCCTGGGCTCTAGTTTATCTTTTTTTTTTTTTTGTAGGACTGGGGTTTGAACTCATGATTTTGCACTTACCAGGCAGGCACTTGTGCCACTAAGCTATCTCCGCAGCTCCTCCCAGGGCTCTAGTTTAAGGACAAGGTATGAGCAGGGAGGGTAAGAAAGGCAGGGGGCAGAAGGCAGGTTGGTGGGACACACGGTAGGCATGGCCCTGTCGCTGTGTTCTTCTTGTGTCTGTTCCTTCAGAAACTTCTAGCACATCAGGGTCTGGACTGTAGCTCAGGACCCCATCATTACTCTTTAAGAAATAATTTAACTGAACTGCAGTTTATCTACCATAAAATTCACTTATTTTAGGTGAACAACTCAAGAACAATTTTAAGACAAGATCCTGCTATGTTGCCTTGGCTGGCCTTGAACTTGTGACCTTCCAGCCTCAGGAGGACTGTAGCTGGGATTATAACCATATGCTACTGCATTTTGCCTCAAATCAGTGAGTTTTGATGGATGTAGAGTTGTGTAGCCACCATGATGATCCAGTGGGGAACGGTTTCCATCACCCCCAAAGTCCCCTTGAACTCGCCAGCAGCCTCGTGCAGCCCTGCTTTTCGTCCCTACTGAGCTGCCTTCTCTGTCATTTTGCAAGAACAGTCACACAGCACGTGGCCTTTCTATCACTTAGCACAGTACTTCTCAGCTCCACCCTGGGTGACAGAGATCAAAAGCTGTTTTTATCATGAAAGGATAGGCCACGGGCCAGACGGACCACGTTTCACTGCGTCTGTTCATCAGCTGAAGACTGTCTGGGTCATTTCCAGGCTGGGACTCTGAGGAGCCGTGCTGTGGGAAGGAGTGCTAGCCGGGGTATCTGTCACAATTTCTTTTTCTGCAATCAGGTCTCCCTGTGTTGCCTGAGCTGAATTCAAACTCCCAGGCTAAGGGATCCTTCTGCCTCAGCCTCTCTTGACACATTCCTCATGCCCCGGAGCCCTCCAGCCCTGCCTTGAACTGCCATGGTGTCCACTAGAACCCGCTTTCCTTCTCCATTAGTGCCTCCTACAACTCAGGGCCCGCCCCTTGTCATCTCGCCAAAATGCACATCCGGCAATGTCCCCTCCTAGCACAAAGCCCATCGAGAGCGCAGAGCGGGGTCCAGACTCCAGCAGCACAGGATGGGGTGGTCTCCTGGTGCAGCCCAGCTCTCCTCTCTCATCATGGGGGCAGACTGGCCCGGAAGCATCATTGAGGCCCTGGTGTTCGAGTTCCTATGCTGTGGTCCACGTAGAGGCCTGTCTTAGTAACTCTTCTCTCGTTGCTGGGACAAATACCTGATACACAAGCTTAGGGAAGCAAAGGTTTATTTAGCTTAAAGTTACTGGAGGTTTCAAGATACTGACCCAGCTTTATAGGGTCTGGAGGAGAGGCTAGGGCACTGCGGTGTCCAGGATGATTTGTTCCATAACTCCAAGAAAGGCCAGCAGGTGGAGGGGGTGGGAGTTTATTGGCCACGCCCCTCAAGCCCCGCCCTGAACCTCTGACCCCACCCCTCAAGCTGTGTGCTTGAGAGCCCAATGATTTAAATGAGGCTTTGCAGGGACAACTGGATACAAACCATAACAAGGCCCCTCTGCAGGACTGCTGGATGAATGAGTGGAAATCACAGTCCTGTGGTCAGGGGGTTTGAAATGCTGGGGCAACACCCAGGGATCAACCTTCGAGGTCTTAGGACAGTCACAAAAGAAGACACAAAACTAGAGCAGAAAAGGGAGGCCTGCGTTATCTCCCAGTACTGCTGTTAGAGGCTCCCGAGCCTCCTGAATAGTCATAGCCAAATTCCTTCCACATTATTAGACTTTTATGCCTTCATGAATACAATTTCCTCTCTCTGGAATATGTTTTCTGTACCTGGCACAGGTTCTCCATCTGCTCAAACTCCTATCTATCCTTCAAAGCCGCTGTGATCATTTAAATAGGAAGTGTTTCCTCACGTGTTGAAAGCGTGGTCCCGGTGCAGCAGTGTTTGGAAGTGGGGACTTGGGAAATGACTGGATCCTGAGGGTTAGGACTTCATCAACAGGTTGTTCATTGATGGGTTCATAGTGAATGGGCTCCTAGGGGTTGGGGCCCAGCTGGAGAACGTGGTTCTCTATCTTGTCCTTGGCTCTTCTCCCTCACTTTCTCTGCCTCTCGTCTGAATGAGGGCACTCCGTTTACCTACCACACACTGCTTGCCATGATGTCATGCCTCCCATGGGCCCAATATAAAAGACTCAAGCATCCATGGACTCAGACCTTTGAAACCGTAAGCCCTTTCTCTTGAAGGCTTTTCTCCATAAGTATTAGGCTGGTGCTTCATGCAAATGAAAGCGAATACAACCTGGGCTCGCTTCCCCTGTCCCATGATATCCTCCCCCACGTATAAGTATCATTTCTTTCTTCCTTTGGACCACTCCACTTTGTATAAACTTTAATTATTGCTTTACCGATCTATTGCTTATATGTCTGAGCACCGCCCCAAGCTGCTTATCCAGGTGCCTGCAGAAATCGCATTTCACTTAAGTTCCTTTTTCTCCCCAGTCTCCCAGCCCATAGGAGCTCAGTACAGCATAATTTTACTGAAATAATGAACTTATTCTAAGACTCAAGTTCCCTCTGATCAAAAGGAGATGACAGTACCTGCCCTACCTAGTTGGAAGGATTTTAAAAGCAAGACGAAAATAACTGATAAATAAAAATACTTAAATAGAAGTGTGTGGGACTCCCTGGAGGTCAAGGCTGGTGGAGATTTGCTCTGCCCAGCACCTGGCCACTCAGCTGGGCATGAGATGACCTTATTTGGTACAGGAAGTACCTGAGGCTCACCAAAGCTCTTGGCAATCTCCCTGTGCTCCTGGGTGTGACTGGAGTCAGTTAAAGACAGGGGTTGAAAGCTGATGACTTTGTTTAAAACTTGGCTGAGTCTCTCTCCCATCGCCTTCCTGTTTGTCTTTCTCCACTGGGCAGCATCCCATCGGCAGAATCCCTTGCTGTGGGAACGTCCTGCTCTGGCAAAGGCTGCAGCTGCCACCCTGATGATCTGTCCTCCCTTTGTCCTGGGCCCTGGGCCTCACCCCTCCCCGGGTCCCTCTCCAGATCGGATATGGCCATAGGCCGAGTCTGCACTCACAGGAAGGAGAATGTGATGACAGCTGCGCCTCCCGGGCCCGGGTGTTAGCATGCTGGCTATGGCCCTGCTTGGATCTCATGCCTCACTGCTGCCACCCTGGATGGGGCAGCAGCCAGAGTCGCGCTGGTGGGTGAAGACAGCATCCTAGGCACTCTGCAGAGGGATGACAGGGTGGGGAAGCTGGTTCCCTGCTGGACCTCAAGGACAGAACCCGCTGCCCAACTTTGGGACGCACACTTGAAATTGCTGCTGGAGGGACACTCCTGCGCCTTGAGTTTGAAGTCTCATTGCTATAGCAAGCCATCTGACCCTAACTAACACCTGTGGCCTCTTCGTGACAACTGGGCCTTTGTCATTTTCATTCACCGTAGTGTCCCCAGTACCCAGCTGATACTGGGCTCAAAGCAGATGTTCACACTAATACTACATCCAAGCACCGAGCCGGGATCCCTCATCTGCATCATTGACAGCCCGTGCAGCTTCAACTTGGTGGACCAGTTTCCTCCCCTGTAAAATGGGGCTAATAAGAGAAGCAGCCTTCTGAATTGCTGAGATGAAGGGACTCTCTTCCAAGCTCAGAGAACACACCTGACACACAATCAGTGCTCCGTGTTAGGCACCATTTTCAAGATTGCATAAATGCTGCATTGTCCGCAGCCTTTCTTTGGGGTTTTCAAGACTTCTGAAATTATTTCTTGTCGAATTAGCACAGCTCCATGTTGGCAGTGCTGGCTGCTTGGGTGGGAACCGTGCCTGTCTCTGCCACAGGCCGGCAGGGATGAGGTGGCTTCGCCTAGGAATTATCCGTTCCTTGAACTCAGAGTGAGGGTTGGGGGAAGCCACATGCAAATGTATGCAGATCGAATTCACAAAACAATAGCCTTGTGCGCCTCTGCATTTACTAGAAAGAACAGTGGGGGGTTTATCCTATTCCAATTATATCAGGTTTCCAATTTGCTCTCTCCAAAAGAGACACCTGGGAGAAGGGAGGTGTGCGTGTGGGTGTGTGCATGTGGGTGTGGCCTATGAGGACAGCTTAAATGCTGCTCCACCATCAGATACGTACGGCTGATCCCAAATGAACTGCAAAATCCCAGATCCTGAGGCCCCACTGCCAACCAGCTGTCTGTCTAACAGTCCCCTACCCAAAGCTCCTAATATCACAGCACACTGCAAGCGAGGCCATAAGAAACTGCAGACGGCGCTCAGCAAACTTGGCCTTGAGTTTGAAATGTCCCATGTCTTGGGGTTTTCAGCTAGGTCAAGCTGAACCATTGGAGGCTCAGTTTCTGTAACACGGGGAGGATGACCCATGGTCTGCCCATCTGGTGATCACTAAGATGCAGATGGGCTGTGCAGTCCCATCCATGGATAAGGAGGTGGTTGGGGTCACTATCAGGAAAGCTATGAAGCCACCCAGTGGTGCTTCAGACCAGGACCACCCTTCAGAGTTTTCCCATTGTAATTTAGCCTTCAAGTATGTTGTCCCACTGTTGTGCATGATGGCAGAATCATTGGTCCCTATATGCCTGTATTCATTGATTCATTCATTCATATCACTTCAGGCAGACCCTTCTGCAGGGTTCCAGAGTACAAAGATAGACAAGACTCTGTGCCTCCTCTCCCCAGAGCTCAGTCATGATCCAGTGGTACAGAAACCCGTAATCAGCAAACCCCACACCATCCCAAGGCACAGTCCCCGATGCCTGGATTGCAAGGTTACAAAGGAGGAAAGATTTGGCAACTGGGAAGGTCAAGGCCACACAGGGGAAAGCATGGCATCTTGCAGGGTGTGCAGGAGCCTGCCAAGTGGACCGGCAGAAGGCGTGCTGTGTGCCAGGGCACAGAAGCATGAAGCCACATGGCCATGAGCTCCAAGATCTGCTTTAGAAAGTACAGCAAATGACGTCAAGCTGTACCCTCCCCGGTCACCCGACAGGGGCATCCCTGGTCGTGAAAATGTCTATGACATTTATTAGCCCATGGTCATTATCTGGCAGTCACTGTGGATGGCGAGTCCTTGAGTTGCATGTGTCCTCTGCTGCTGAGAATGTCCTGTCTTTTCAAGGAGATTGTGAGTCACCTGAGAGCCTGGGCTGCCTCTGCTATTTTGTCCCGCAGGGATACAGCTCAGTGCCTTCCTTTGGAATATTAAGCAGGCAGGAGCCGCCATCTGCTGGAGATGCCCAAATACCTGAAAATGTTTGCATCATCCAGGTACCAGTATTTAGGGAACACCCTCCAGCGTCATGTTAAGTGAGAATTTGCATGTTTTCTCATTCACTCTTTGCCATAAAGTGGATGCTCTGAGCCACCTTTCAAAGACCAAGCCAGGGAGACCTGGCAAGGCTGCCTTGCTTGTAGACAAGCAGCCCCTGGCAGTGAGGGGCCTGCCCTTTGGGTACAGGCTGACTGGTCCGAGACTGATGCTCTGGGCTCCAGATCTGCTCAAATTTATTGTGTTACTTCAGTCCTCTTGGAAGGACGATGCGAACTTGAGTTTTGCAGACCAGCACGTGAGTCTTGAGCTCTGAGCAAATGCTGCTTAGCCTTGAGGCTCCTTCTAAGTCACAGACTCTGGGAATCACTCAGGTAGCCTGGCAGGGCTCCCTGGAGGAGGTTGAGCTTTCCTACAGTGAGGGGCCAGCACAGTAGAGGGTGTGATGAAGCCATCTGTGTGTGTGTGTGGGGGGGTATAGCTGGAGTGCTCCTTGCACCCCACATAAGTCCCTGGAGGGATGAAGACCCTTGTTCCACTGGGAAAGGTACCTGTGGCTGAGCCATGCCTATGCGGGGCATCACCAGAAGCTGCAGGACACGTGGAGCAAAGCAGCACTGGCAGGTGACAGCCAAGGAATGAAGGGTGGCTTGAACACTTACTATGTTCTGGGGTTGATTCTAGGGAGAGGGATCAGGGATCAGCTCCACAGAGGTTCCATTTCCTGGGAAAAAGCAGAGCATGGTCATGTCAGGTGGTAACAAATGCTGTGAAGAAAAGAACACACGGAGTGACAGAGTGACAGGGGCCAGATGAGGAGTCAAGGAAGGCCCATCTGAACGCAGATCTGACATCTGGGTGGAGAGCATCTGAATGACCAAAGGCACCAGCAGATTTAAGGGCTGAGTACAGGTGATCTAAGAAGGGGACATGACAAAGGCAAAGGTCCTGTGGTAGGAACACCAGCAAAGGAAAAGACCAAAGTGGCTAGAGAGTCAACCACGGGAGACAGGGGTCCAAGTAGCCAAGCACACTCTGTGCCTGTGATCCCAGTGAAGATCACAAATTAAACTCAGCCTGTGCAATGTAGTGACTTGGTGAGACTTTGTCTTAAAGGAAACGACAAAGAACTGGGCTGGGGAAGTAGTTCAGTGTGAAGAGCCTGGGTTCAAACTCCCTATGCAGGGGCTGGGAGCGTTTTATTCTAAGTGCAATGGTGTATTAGTTAGGGAACGCTGTATAACCAACAACTTCCAGAGGCAACAATTTAGAATAACAAACATTGGCCTAAAAACATCTGTGAGTCCACTAAAGAGGCAACAGTGGACATAGAGAAGTGAGGCACAGGAGCCTTGCAATGGATGGAACCAGAGACAAGGGCAGAGGACTTGGAGATCGACAACACCAGGGCTTGCTGGGCCATGAGCCCCTAGGCCATGGGAGAACAGTACATTGAGATTGTGTTCTTCTCCTGGGACATTATCCTCATGCCCCCTCCTCTAGTCCTTCCCAAGGTCACATGTTTTCCTGGGAGCTGGCCAGCACTAGGACATGGGCTTGCAGCACAGAGCAGACAACTCCTCTTGCCAGGCCAAGAAAGCAG
Source organism: Capromys pilorides (assembly GCA_004027915.1). Classification (NCBI taxonomy): domain Eukaryota; kingdom Metazoa; phylum Chordata; class Mammalia; order Rodentia; family Capromyidae; genus Capromys; species Capromys pilorides. Next base: position 9,000 of record PVKN010021436.1, read on the forward strand.
CCCTCTCACCCTCAGCCTCCTTGGCCTGCCCAGGCTCAGGCCAAGAGGGCCAGAGTACAAGGTGGTACAAGGGGAGAATAGGCAGGTACCTGTAGCTGTGGCCGCATGGGCGGATGGAGCTAGAGAGAGAGGGAGAGAGGGAGAGGAATAAAGAGGATGTGTGTGTGTGTGTGTGTGTGTGTGTGTATGTGTGTGTGTGTGTGTGTGTCTGTCTGTCTGTCTGTCTGTCTGTCTGTCTGTCTGTCTGTCTGTCTGGAGTGGGCCATAGTTAGAGTGGTGAATGGTTCAGGACAGCGTTCCGAAAACTTCTAGAATACCAATGCATTGCTACTAAGTTGCAGAATGGTCAACCTAGAAATTCTTTACCTGAAGACTTTTTCAGGTAAGGATTCACACAAAATCTTCATCTATCTACGTAAAGGTGAGTAAGCCATGATGTGATCCCCATTTCTTCAATGTCTAAGATGCACAATTCTCACTAAGCACTTCATGGCCATCCCAAGCAATCCTGGTTGTAACCCGGTAGAGTGAGCCCTTAGCTGATCCCATTTTGTAGACAGAAAAAGTGAGGCTTAGAGAAATGAAGGAAGTCACTCCAGGCGACGCAGCATTCTCAACTCTGCAAGACTCCAAACCCTCAAACCCATGTTCCCAGCTGCTACTGTCACTCGCACTTGGGCTCAGGCTCTAACCCCTGCAGGCAGTGAGTGGTGCCCCCTGGTGGTGGTAACCAGGAAGGGCAGTGGGGTGGGAGCTGGGGTTTGGTCCTCTGAGAGGAGATTGAAACACAGTGGTGTCTCAGAGCAAAGACAGGGTTCCAGCCAGCCACTGTGTCTCCTTTCAGGGGTCCAGGGATGTCCTCTGCCTCCTTCCCAGGCAGCCTGACACTGATCAGAAGTGATTCACCCCGGTAGGCCATATGACGTCACCAAACGCCAGCAACATTGTTATTCAAAGGAAGCTTCCAACCCAAATTCTCACTCCAGCAGGTAGCACACTGGCATCATCTTGGTCTCAGCACAGGGCCTTTGCCTTATTGGGATGTCAGGCTGGCTGCTGAGAGGGGAAAGCCTTCTTCCTGGATTGGTTTTGTTCCAGGGTCCAGGCCCCCTGTGGAGACTGATTTCCCAGGGACCTTCATAACTTTCCAGGCCTCTACGTTGTGGGGAATAAATCAGACAAGGATAGAGAAAGACAGGACAGCAAGGGGAACACAGGGGAGGAGGAGTAAGGATTACGGAGTGCGGGCAGAGTCGGAGAAGGCATGATGTGGGATTTCCAAAGCACCAGATCCTTGAGCGGGTGGCTCATCCCGGCTCAGAGCCTCTTGAACAGGAAGCTGAGTGTGTTGCCCTGAAACTAAATGAAGCAGCCGAGCCAGCAAGCGCAGGCTCTGCCGGTCCCTCATCTGTCTGTCTTTCCACCTGCATCGTCTGTCCTCCAGTCCTCCAGTCCTGGAGGCCGTCTACCAGGGAGGCTGCCGGGCGAGGGCTTGAGCGGTGCAGGTGGGGACTCGAGATGCCTGCGTTCTATTTCCAGCTCCTATCACTGACTCATAGCGTGACCTTGCCGAGGTCATGGCTCTGTGCTTCTTGCTGTGGGGGAAGAAAAAAATCGGAGGTGGCAAAGCTTGCGTTCTCCCCAGAGACGGGAGTCCTGGAATCTGTGGGACCTGCTTGCTGCCCATGGACCCCAGCTCTGAGGCACGGTCCAGGCTAGTGTTAATGAAAAAAATTTAGATTTGAATCCGAGGGACTTTGGGGACAAAGGATGCAAAAAGCAAGGAGTTCTTGCTGTGGGGTGACCTGGGAGCACGTTTACATGCAATGGTTCTCCCAGGCGTTTCAAATTGTGTTCCCATACAAATAACTCCCACATGGCCCCCACCTCGTCCATGCAAGGTGAGAAGAAAAATGCTTTCCCCCTCCTTCCAGGATGAGGGACTCAATGCCAGGATGGTTATTTTCCAGCAGTTTCACTACCAGAAGCCTTTTGTGATTTTGCTACCAAGCGCAAGTTTGTGCTGGTTAAATTCTGTGCATGCATTAGGTAGGAATAGGCTGTTTTCATTTGTGTTATCACCAACAAGTGCCAGGTAAAGTTGCTCCCTGAGCTCCCTGCCATTGTTGGCTTCGCTGCTGAGAATTGCAGTGTTGGCTCTGGGGGACCACCTCCCAGCAAAAGGCCTGATTTCCTCTGGCCATTTTTGGAAATTTGGAGAGTGTTTTGTTTGAGAGATCCAGGTTAGAAAGTGAGCAGAAAGACCAAGAGGCCTGCGGGAGATTCAGTGACGAGCAGCGGGGCCAGGTCCAGAGCCCGGGGCCTGACACGTGGGTCAGACCACATGGCAGGAGAGCTCGTGAGTGTACACTCATACACACTGGCACACGGACCTGCGTGCAAGATGGGAGCCCAACCACAGGCAGGGGTCAGGACGTTAAAGCTCAAGCCAGGAAAGAGAAGCCCTTAGTACTAGGCTTAGCAGGTAGAACCGAGCCTGAGGGTACAAAAGGAACAAACCCTCCAAGAAGCTTCTGCAGAGTGCTGGGAGAGCAGGGCTTTAGCCTGCCTCCTGCCTGTGCTCCAACAACACATCCTTTCTTAAATTAAAAAAAATATATATATATATGAGTTTGTAGTACTGATGATGGCATTCCTCGTGGGGAACTGGTCACATGCACAACACACCTTAATTCCATGCTTATCTCCTATCTTTCCTCCCTCCTTCCCCTTCCATCTTTTCATTCCCTTTTTGTGCAAAAGATCCACCCCCTTGTTTCCTGTTATTTATCTTTGCAGGCAGCTTTGACGGATCTAGGTGCCTTCAGACTGGCTCCAGCCTAGCACTGCCTCTTCCAGGGTTGGGAGAATAGAGCTGGGGCAACAGAGGCCGCCTGGGGGCCCTGGAAATGGAAAGCCTGGGACTCCACTGGTCTGGCTTTGTGGCCGTGGAGTAGTAAGCAGGGAAAGAGCTGCTCTCCTCCTGCTCCACCAGCCTCTGCCCTTGGCTCTGCCCCGGAGGGTTTGATCCCTGGGCTTTTAGGCATCAACTGCCAGTCCTTTGGAAAAAGGCCGGGGGCTTAGCGCGTGGCTTCAGAATCCCTGGCTCTGCCAATCCCCAGCACGCCAGGCTAGGGTCTCTGGGGGCCTGTTGCCCTGACAGCTGTTCCCTGGGTTATTTTGGTCCGGGGGCAGCTTGTTAATTCCAGGGTCTTTGGATCAAAATAGCCAAAGGGCAGAACAATCTCTCCTAGCTGTGTGGGGACCTCCCCAAGGAGAAGTTGCTACAGTGGGGGTGTACAGAGAGAAAGGGGCTGGGTGGGGGCTGGTGGAGAGGGAATCCTCCTCTAAGCATTATCTAAGGCTTACCTTGTCCCTTTCTCAGGCCACCAAAGCTGGCTGTGGCTAGGAAAGAGAAGGAAGCGGGGATTTCTAAACCCTTTCCCTAGTCCCTATCTCTCTTGGACAGTCGGAGCAAGAGAAACTTATAGGCCTTTCCCATTTTACAGGCAGGGCTCGCTGGGTTTAGAGAGGCAGGGATGTTGGTCCCTGGCCACGAGGCTGGGCACCTGGGCCACCTGAGGCAGATGCCCACAGTGGAACTGGTGCCCATCGTAAAGTTGGGGCCAGCATGGAAAGTGCTGAGTGGCCTTGGCTGTGAGTCTGGTCACAGCAGTGGCCCTGGCCCTGGTAGTGCAGGACTCGCTCGCTCACCCTCCTCACTGCTTTGGTCAAGCGCCAGGGAGCGAAGTGGGGGAGGGGGGACTCCACTCTGGAGCCCCGCCCCAACTTTGATTGGCAGCGCCCTAACCCAAGGCCCCATAGCCCGCGGGGATTGTCCCTGGCGTAAAGCAAGACTAACTGTCCCGCTCCTTTTGACCAAAGAGGAGATGATGGAGAGACCATGCTGGCACCTGGCTGCGGGGCTCAGGCCCGGGACACGCCCTAGGGACACCTCTCGCGGGCTGAGCAACTGAACTTTAGTAGTCTAGCGCCTCTGGCCAAGTCTGCGAGGCGGGTCACACTTCCCGGGTCGCGCTGGCCACGGCCGCCAGGCTACCCTGCCACCCCCGCCGCCACTCTAGGTTTGTCCAGCCGGCTAATTTCCTACGCGGGTAAATCCTTTCGCCTGCGCCTCCGCCCTTCCCTCCCGCCTCTGCCTCCTCCTTCCCGGCCGCCCGACACCGCGATCTGTCCGCACCGCACCGCGCGACCGAGCGCAGCCCTCCCTGCCCAGACGCCCTCCGGTTCCCGACGCCAGGCCGCCAGGACCCCGCCGCGCCGCCAGCCGCGCTCGCTGCGCTCCCCGCTGCCCCTCGGGGTCCTGGCCATGAAGCCCCGCGCCGCCCCCCGCCGCTCCGCCGCGGCGCTCGCGCTCTGCAGCCTCCTCCTGCTGCTCCGGCCCGGGCTCGCGTGCCCCGCAGGCTGCGCCTGCACCGACCCGCACACCGTGGACTGCCGCGACCGCGGGCTGCCCAGCGTGCCCGACCCTTTCCCCCTGGACGTGCGCAAGCTGCTGGTGGCCGGCAACCGCATCCAGCAGATCCCCGAGGACTTCTTCATCTTTTATGGCGACCTGGTGTACCTGGACTTCAGGAACAACTCGCTGCGCTCCCTGGAGGAGGGCACGTTCAGCGGCTCAGCCAAGCTCGCCTTCCTCGACCTCAGCTACAACAACCTCACGCAGCTGGGCGCGGGCGCCTTCCGCTCTGCAGGGAGGCTGGTCAAGCTAAGCCTGGCCAACAACAACCTGGCGGGCGTGCACGAGGCCGCCTTTGAGACCCTGGAGTCGCTGCAGGTGCTGGAGCTCAATGACAACAACCTGCGCAGCCTCAGCGTGGCCGCCCTCGATGCGCTCCCTGCGCTGCGCACCCTGCGACTGGACGGTAACCCCTGGCTGTGCGACTGTGACTTCGCCCACCTCTTCTCCTGGATCCAGGAGAACGCGTCCAAACTGCCCAAAGGTGAGCAGGGAAGCTGGCCTGACAGGGGCGCGAGGGGAAGGGGCGCAGGGGAGCAGGGAGAGATCCCCGCCCTCGGCAATTTCAGGTTGAGGCCGGAGGAGGAGGAGGAGGGGGAGGGGGAGGGGGAGGGGGAGGTTTGAGGTCCAGCTAGCTGCTGCTTAGGAGAGCGCGCAGGAGTGAGCCCCTCGAGGTTTCTATAGCATGAACTTCACCTGGATCTCTGTGGGAAATGGGCAGGAGGGACACAGGCTAAATGCTCTGAGTTTCCTGGCGCTGAAGCGGTGTTTGCTTCCTGCTACCTGTCAATGCACCTGCCCAAGTTCATACCCTGCCAGCGCGACCGGACCCCTATCCTGGGCAGGCTTACGAACATCACCCTGCTTTGTGTCCTAGGACCAGCGGGTGTGGGTGGTTCAGTAACCCGAGGGCCCCCTTAAGTAGAAGGCACCTACCCTGCGGAAGCGCAGCGCCGTTCCCCTACCTGGGTACCCAAAGATGGAGAGAAGCCGGCCAGGGTCGAGGCTCTGGTCTCTGTTGCTTGGCAGCGTCAGTTTGCTCTTCTGATGACAAGAGCGAGAATGTTCCTGGTGAGGGGACCGGCGACAAGCCAGGCTGGCCCCGTGGCTTTTCAGTCCAGAAGTGAAAAAGGCAAACAGAAATGTTGCGGTCTGTTGCTTCCGTGATTTCCTGGAGCCCTTCGCGGGGCCTTTCAGGATACGCCGCCTATCCATCTGCAGAGGGAGCAAGAGGGCGCAGGGAGTTAAGCGGCCCAGGGAAGGCTGGCAGGAGGGAGGCAAAGGAGGAGCTGAGAAACGGGGTCCCCCAGCAGCCAAAGGGCTGTACACCAGGGCAGGGTCAGGGCAGGTGGACAGCCTTAAAGCTGAGTGGGCTTTTGTCCCTGAGCATCGGAGCCCATGGTGACCTCCTGGAGCCAGAGCCGGCCTCCCACCTCGCCCTCAAGGTTTGGCAGAATTGGGGCTACACGTTATAAAAAGTGACACAGGCACAGGTTGAGCTTAAGAATCTCCATTTAAGAGCTTTGAGAACTCAAAGGAGCTGCGCCCTTTTGCAGAATTCCTGGGCTCTTTTGTTCATTTTGCCATCGCAGGCTCGGTTGGACACTCCTTTGTGGATGCAGGTCCCTGTACTGGCCCTTCTGCTGCCCTGCACTAGTCCAGGATGAGCTTGCTCGCAAGGTGTAGTTCCCTTATGTTACATTTAATCCTCGGTCTCCCACCTGGCTCCCCAGATCACTAGACTGGTGGATGAAGACCTCCCTGGGGCTGAGTTCTCCTTGGTTGCAGTTGGCTCTGGCGCTGGGTTCTGTGGAGCTGGCATCATTCACCCCATGATTGGCAGGGTGGTGACCAGCTCTGTTGGATCCCCCTGCCCCCTCAGTCCTGCAGATGAAGGCAAGATGTTTGTGCTCTGGAGTCAGGAACAAGCCCATGCCTTGTAAATGCATAGGTGGCTGAGATGCTAGGCAGCTACTTATTAGCCTTTCTGTGCCTCAGTTTCCCCATCAATAAAGTAATTGAGTGGATTTTTGAGATCTCCAGATTATAAGGGAAAAGATGGA
>PVKN010021437.1:0-15535 GCA_004027915.1 Capromys pilorides
ATCACTCTTGCTGGCAGATACTCATAGTTCACATAGTTCCCAGGATAATTGTTTGTTTTTTTGTTTTTTAGGAGACAAATAATAAAAATTCATCTTCTTAAAAACGTCAGATATCTTCTATTAAAAATAAACTATTTATCAAATAAACTGTCATTTTGACTCCAGTAATGTGGAAGTCTCGGGGCTGAGGAGATGACCTCACTGCTTGTAAATCCACTCGAGTATCTGAACCAATGCAATAGGCAATGGGCTGAAAATACTGCCTGTGAGCTGAAATAGGAAAACTGTTGACCAGTGGTGTTTGGTGAAGTGGGAAGATGGGCTGTGGACATAAGCTAGTGCCATTGTAAATCTTAGCATGAGTGCCAGGGAAGCCATATGTCCGATCTGGTGAATCAGAATAGTACAGACACAAAACTAGCCACAGGGGCTGCTGAAATAATGGCTGCAAATTTTCCAAATTTAATGGAAATAAATTTATAACTAGAAAAATGTTAATAAACGCTATGGAAAATATAGCACTGAATGGTACACACTGAGGATCAATATGATTAAAATGTTGCATACTGAAGAAAAAAGTATTGAAATGAACAACAAAAGGGCACATTATATACAAGGGAATGTTAAGTAAGCCTCACATAGGTTGAACATATCTGAAAAGAAAAACTATAGAATCAAGAAGTTTCTAAAAATATAGCTATATCCATGGTGAGTGAAGTAAATGTCTTTTCAAATACATTCTGCACAGATTGCCCAAAATAAGTCTGCGAAAACTCATGAGATGAATTTATACAAAATATGTTTAAAACTTCCAATGAAATTTCACTGCATATTAACAAAAATAACATAAACATTATAATTCAGCTATTTTGAAATGAGACAAAGGGTTTTTGAATAATACATGAGTCAAAGAGGAAACATAAACATTAACTGATAATGAAAATGAACATATGAATATTTGCAAAATTCTCCATAATCACACCTCAAACTAAGGATTTGTGAATTTCACTATATATGTAAATATATATTGACATATATATTTTATATATGCATATGCATATTATATGTAAATGTATGTATATGTAATATATACAGATGGTAGTTGAAAATATAAATTCCTATTTGCATCGCTTAAGAAGAGTACATCATCTGGTCCACACCTAAGTCTCTGACCTCATGTCCTTTTGTCCTTTGTTGTGCAACTGTAACATGTCTTCCTCAGCCAAAAGGAAACCACACACATTCACAAGTTGAGGCCTTTGCAAGTGAAATGTTTTGTGTTTGTCCCCTGTTTCATCAAGGTCTTCACCAAGGACTATTTCTCACTGTACATTTTGATGTCAGTAGGCTCTATTCAGAAAATCTTACAATTACTACTTATGCTTGATATAGATATTTTTAGTGTGGCTCTGTAACCTTTCTGACCATGTACAGCACTCTAAGAACCAGACACTTATGAACACTAAAGGACTCCTCTGGCTTCTGGTTTATAATTGTACTTAGACAGGTAAAGGTACTACTTGTACCTTTCAAAGGTGGAAGATAGCTTCCAACTTGTGGAAGACAGCAGGATAAACGACTCCTTAACTCCAACTCTGCACTGTCTTCAAAATGAATCACATATGCAAAGTATTCAGTGATAGTGGGTATAGCAATTTAATAGTCAACTAATAACAGTTAATAAAAGTAATTCTTTAAATGTGTAGACCAAAAGATTTTTATAAAAAAGCATTCATGGAAAATTTTTTATTGAAAGTTTCATGGAGGACTGGAAAGATAACTCAGCAGACTAAGTGCCTGCTTAGGCAAGCATAGGGAATAGAGTTTTATCCCCAGCATCACATGCCATAGCAGCCCTGCACCCTAGGCATGCTGAACCAGGCTGAGTCCAGGTATGGTGCTGCATGTCTCTCTCAGGTGGGAGAGGCTGAAAACAGGAGGATCACTACCAAGTCTGAGCTGTGTAGTGTGACGCTGTCAAATACATTAAAAAAAAAAAAAAAAGTTTCATGGAAACTCACTGAAATCCCAGAGAGTGCAATCTCTAAACACAAGCAGAAATCCATGTTATTTTTGAGGCAGTTACCTCCTTTTGCATGTTTACTATGTATTGTAGATAGCATTAGACAGTAGGAGATAGTATGCTAGAGCTGAAACCTCTACTATTGATAGAGATGTTGGGATTTTAGAGCTACAGATGCCTATTGTCAAGATATAATACACAGATAACATAAATGTCATTAACACAAGGAACCACAGCGGGGGGGAAAAAAAACAGGAATAATTTACCTCATAATTTACCTCATAGGCAACAACAAATCTTCTAGGACTGAGATTAAAACATTACCATCAAGGGCCGGCCAAATAGCTCAGCAGATTAAAGTGTCTGCAAGCTGGCACAGTGGCGGAAGTTTGATCCCCAGGCTTGCCATGTTGGCTCACCCCCAGGGCATGCTGAGGAGGCAATTGAGTCTAGGCATAGTGGCACGTGCCTATAATCCCAGCTCTTGGAAGGCTGTAAACAGGGGGATCACTACAAGTCTAAGGTCGATCTAGTAGTGAGACTCTGAACACCCTGTAGACCCTTACCTAAAATACTAAATAAATAAATATGAACAAATAAACAAATATAATCATCAGGGCATTTAGCTGGCTTACCAAATTTGAAAACTCAAAAGCTGGAAAGTAAGAGAAAAATCACAATTTTTACACCTTTTTTATATGTAAGCCACTTCATGGCCTAAACATTAAAGATAAAGAAGCCTTGGTCACTTAGAATAAGAGTCCAGAAGTACAGATGCAAGTATGTCTGATGAATATTCTATTATGACTGTATTCACTGATTACAGGTTCACTGGGACACTTGTTGTCTTTCAAAAGTGGTTAGATGCAGGGTCTAGGTTACAGTGTTATTAATGATCTGAAACATGATCATAGCTCTTTGATTTGATTAGTGTAGTAAAATTCAGGCAATAAGTGGAGAGTCCAGGACCAACTTTAGCTCACAGTACATTTTCTTGTAGCTATCTATCCAGTTCTTTCTGTAGAGCCCAGTTGAAATATGAAGATAAATATACCTAGGCTTTTATTTACTTACCTGTCAAGGGAGAAATTCCAAAGAAAAATTTCAGTGTTTTGTTGTTTTGGGGAAATGAGAAGACACCAACACAAAGCAGAAGGCAAAGGGAAGGCAAACATCCCACAGTTATTAACAAAAACACAATTGTACATCCATATAGAAAAAATTGTCTTCACCATCGTGCATCAGGGAGGAATCCGGTAAGAAAATTTCAGAACCTGATTGCTAGTCCTTGAAGACTTGTATCTATTTTGTTAGTTTTTGTAAGTTAACTTACTTTTCATCCATAAATTGGCTCTCATCAAACTAAAGCAACACATTTGAGCAACCTCATTGCAACCATGATGGTGTAACAATAACAAATAATCAGTGGTGGTGTGATTACCCAAAATAGCTTGATGGCATTCAGCTTGTTTGTTTAGTGATGAAAGGCAGTAGAAGTGAAATTAGTTTTTTTTAGGCACTGGGCAGGGTAAGATGTTAAGGTTTTGATGGGCTATGGCTGCCATGGCTGGAACTCCTACTAGGGAGATTGTCAATGCATGTAGCTCAGCTTTAGTTAAGAGATTTTTTTTTTTAAGTCCTCACAGACATCTGTAGATCACCACGTTGGGTGTGAGTAACGTCCATGATAGAGGTTTGAAGGTAACGATAAAGCCAATCAGCTCAGGCTGCAGTCAGTGTCATCTGTCAAATTTGCAGGAATATAGTTAAAATATATTCCCCACATGTGAAAAACCATCCTACAGGGAGAGAGACAACCCCAGAATTACAGGAAATATTTTGATATGAGGAATAATTCCATGATTGAGAATTATAAGAAACACAATTAGTAATAAAATCCCTTACACAAGCACAAGTCATATTGGCACACACAGGAAAGGCGATATACATTTTTATACCATAATCTAGGAATTAGGGGTCACAGTCCCACAATTAGCGTTATCTAAATATGTTAGGATTTTGTTTGGGATAGTCTTAAAAACTCGTGTCATCCTTAATAGTGGCTGGATCTTCACATACAGGTATCAGGCAAGAATGTAAGATATGTTTCATTTCCATTTTTGAGTTAAACAAAAATGTGAGATATTAACAATTCCAGCCAGTATCACCCACAGATTATATTCCAACCGTTTTGATAAAGTATGAGACTCATATGCACAATTAGTAACAGGACCAAGACACACAACAAGGTGATGCTGTTATCAGCATCAATGAATTCATAGCAATCCGGGAAGCAAGGTAGCAAGCACATGTTCAGGGGTAGGGTCCTCTCCACATTCCTCAATCCTCTGCTGGGCCTAGGAAGTCCACATCTTGCGATCTTCCAAATCACTGGAAGTGATAATGTGTCATGTGTTTTTTGCCAGCATCGCTTGTGACCCTCGTTCAAGGTCAGTCAGGTCTGTAGCTGTGGGACTTGGGTTTTGCAGTCCATGATGCGAACTCATGATGTGGCCACACGCTCCATGAAGGAATACAAACAGGACCTGTTGATGTAAGCATGGAGGCGTATCCAAGTGAGGGCACAGGCCCTTGCCACCTCGGTTCTGGTGGAACCTTATATTTATCCATGGGTTTGGGTCAATCCTTCATATCTTGCTGAAAGTGACACTGGGCAGGAGTCATCCCACAACAAGTCGCTATTAAAAGGTTGAGTGGAAAAGATTTCTGATGGATTGTAGTGAGTATTTGTGATGGATGTGCATTCCTCTCTTTTAATTGTTTAAAAATTATGGTTTTTAATGTGCAATGTGCGTGTTCCATAATAGCTTGTCCAGTGGAGTTTGAGGAATGCCAGTGACATGTTTAATGTCCCATTATAGGCAGAAGGCCAAGAAGATGTATATGTCATTATCAGTTTTATAGTGTGTGGGTGGCCCATGATATGATAGTCATGGATTGAAGGAAGTGTTTGAGAACATGTAGAGTGTTCTCTTTGGGAGGGCATAGCCTACATGAAGCCTAAAAAAGTATCCACAGTGGTATGTAAGAAGTGTGATGGATAAATGGGAGAGAAGTGTGTAGCATCCACTTGCCATATTTGATTGGCATGAAGACCAAGAGGATTGATAGCTGCAAAAAGGAAATAATGGAGGAACAATGTTCACAGGTAGAAATAATGTTGTGAACCTGTGATAAAGGAAGTGAAACTGGCTAATGATTTGGCAGATTGGTGGAAAAACACATGGCTTACAAATGGGCCAGTAAAAAGAAGGGTATTATATAGAGGTAGCAACATCATTTCCATGTTGAAGAAATTTAGTCAGTTTTTGGTGACTGCAGATGAGAGCCAAAAATAAAGGAACAGAACACATTTGTAATAGTATCTGAAGCTGTAGAAACAAGGAGAATAAGGGAGGGTCCAGAGGAACAAACACTACCTTGACCTATAAATAGGTCAAGCAGAAAAGAGGCAAAGGGCCAAGAGGATAGCAGCTAGCTCGTTGCACTAGGTAGAGGTATGAGGTAATGTGTGGAATGTCTGCCAACTTGGAGCAACTTCATCATAATAGACAATTACCCCTCACCAAGGTGAGTGATCTGTAAAGGTGGTGAGCATATCCTGTAAGGGAATCGTAGATGTGACAGATTTTATAGCAAAAGGCAGTGAAAAGAATAACTATAAACAAGGATCTTTAGGAAGATGATACTGAATAGCCTCTATGAAGTGAGACTTGAAGCGCTGGTGAGAGCCATAATACAGATGCAAAGTCAGATTTACAGAAAAGCATAACAGTGGTGGCAACACCGATGCTTAATAGCTAATAAGTGTGTAAACAACTACCAGAAATCAAATGAGCAAGAGCATTGACAAACAGATAAATAGACAAACCAGCAGTATGTGGCAAATGGAATCACTCAGCAATGAGCCATGGACAAAACAGAAAGAGAGAGAGAGAGAGAGAGAGAGAGAGAGAGAGAGAGAGACAGAGACAGAGACAGAGACAGAGACAGAGACAGAGAATTTTGAGGAACATGGTCTACCATAACCCAGGACAAAGTATGGGTTATGATATGAAGATTTCGGGTGGTCTCTGGGGCAGGATGCATGACTGCAGCTGGATGCTTATGACCCTGTAAGGTCTAAAACAAAGGATGAAACATTTAAGTAGAGTAGTTAGAGAAAAATAAGAATGAGCCCAATTAAGATGACCTAAAAACTGCTGATGTTGGACATACATTGCAGGCAAATTAAAATTTAATTGTGGTACTGATGGAACAGAAGAGTTTGAAAGAAGTTGGTGGCTTAGACAGGTAAATGACTCTTGATGCTATGTCTTTGCATCAGCAATTTGGAGACCTGCTGTAGAAAGAGTGGTTTGTAATAGGTTTAAATGTTGATCAGAAAGCAAAGGTCTTGGGCAACCAATGTGTTGCTCATGTAATGACAAATGAGAAGATATAGTAAAGAACAGAAGGGCTGCAAAGCTTGATGAACAGACCATTGACATAATGTAGGAGAATTCATCATTCCTTGTAGAAGCATCCACCAATGATATTATATCAAGGGCTTATGATTATGTAAAACTGGACCCAAGAAGGCAAACCATTTATGATCATCTGGATGCAAAGGAATAGTAAAAAACAAAAACAAACAAACAAACAAAAAAACTTTTAAATTCTGGAGGGATAAGATTAGAATTTGGTAGGCCTAACTGTAGGAGTCCCATAGGAATCATTTGTTAATTTTATTTTGAAGTCTGGTAATAGTCTCTACTGGATTTCTTTAAAATAGTAAATATACGGGTATTAGCTATGAAAAAAATCTCAACCCCAAATGACTATAGGTATATTCATCACATAAGGTTGAATTTTAGCTTTTAATTTTACCATTAGCATAACAGGCCACAAGGTGAAGTGACCTCTTAGCTGAGGTGTCGGTTCCACCAACACCCTACAGCAGATCTACCAAAAGAAGCAGTAATGAGGAAGGCCAGAGTGGGGAAAAAATGAACAGGCAGAGGGGGCAAAAAAGGGTTGCGGCCAGCAGCTGTGGTGTCCAAGAGACCACACCAATGCCTACCAAATACTTGCAGGGTTAAAGTTGGGCACTTGGCGTCAACCTTCATTGAGGCACCTACTAATATAAAACCAAATCCTTCCTCATCACAAATTCTGTCTGTGGGCACAGCAGCTAACAAATGCACAACAATTAACTGAGCAATAACTTGTCCTTTATGGATGTTAGTAGGTAAGAAGGGCCACACTTGCAAAAATATATATCCAAAGTAATCAGAATCAATTACTCTGGGATTATGAAAATTCCCAATTTAGCTAAGTGAGATTGGGTGAGTACCAGGCCACAGAAGGTGGCAGACCAGGGGCCTTTGAAAATGGTTTTTATCTCATATATAGTTCCTGGAAATTGCAAGAAAAAAATCTTCACTCAAAGAGGTATCAATTCCCGTGCTACCAAGGGTGGCATGGGCAGCAGTGGTGAAAGATACTTCTCACGTCATAGGTGCCCCTATTGTTCCGGGGCTGGGAGCATATATGTCGTCTGGTTTCCTGGATGTTGGAATATTTTTCTTATCTTGCAGATTTTGACTACATTCTTTTTTCATGTGTCGAGTTTTTCCATAATTAAGACACTTTGGTGGGGGCCACAAGGCCACAGCCAGTGGGCATGCCTTGTGAGCTTTAGTAGGATGTTTTGGCAAGCTTGAACCATCTGTGTTACAGAAATATCTTTTCTTTTGGCTATTTCTTGAAGGGCCATTTTGCAATCTTCACTGGCATTTCCATAGGCCAGTTATCCTCACAAAAGTTGAGCAGTGGCCCCAGTATCTACCCGATATTTAATTGCTCTTATCAGTTGGTCCAAAATGTCACATTGGCCCCTTGATGTACCCCACTAAAAGAGCCCTTGTCATCAAGTGGTTCAAATAGTCCTCTCCATGCCTTCAGGGCATACAATTTAATTTGACTAGTGGCTAGCTCTGTGAGGCCCACCTATACCTCATGATCATCTTGAGTACAAAAAAAAAAAAAAAAAATCAAAATTGATATTAATAACAGGATGACTGTTTAAATTTATATAGGCCTGGGCTGGTAAGATAGTTCAGCAGAGTAAAGCACCCATTTAGGAAAGCTCAGGCAAGTGCAGGGACTATGGTTTGATGCCTGGCACCAGAGTTTGATGCCTAGCACCACATGGCAAGCAGTCCCACCCCAAGGGTGGACTGAGCCAGCCGCAGAGTGCAGGCATAGTGGCATATGCCTGTAATGGCAGTGCTGGGGAGGCAGAAAACAGAAGGATCGCTTTGAGTCTGAACTGCATAGTGAGACCCTGCAATAGTCAAATATATGTAAACAACCATATATATATATATACATATATATATATATATATATATATATATATATATAAAAATTTATATGGGCCTGTGCCTCATGTTTTTGATGATATTCAGAATCTCTGATTTGATGCTGCATGGATGAGACAACACTGTTCACTAATTTTTTCCAGTCATGGGGAACCACTTCATAAGAGTCTCCAAAAAGCTCAAAACCACCCACAGTGAAAGAGCTTCATAACCCATAATCTTCGACAGGTCTCTAGACCTTTCTATAAAGTTTAAAATCCAAATAATGATGACGAGGAACCCCTGTTGTTCTATTGGGGCTGCATAATAGGTACAGCAATGTGAGGTTTCAATGAAGGCTCATCTGCTGTAACTACCTCAGAAGCTAGCATATCCAAAGCAGAGGGAGTGGGTGGTGCGGCAGCAGCACGAGTACTAGCCCCTACTGCTAAGGCTCTTTCAGGGCGCGGAGCTGGATGGTGTATGGTCCTCCTTATCTCTTAAGAGAATGCCATGGAGGGCAAGAACACTTTACATCATTAGAAAACTTGCTGCTGCAAGGAATGGTGTCAGAATCACGCCTGTAATTAAGGACCGCATCTCTGCATAGGTACCAAATGTGTAGAATTGTGAGCAGTGCCCTAGGCTCCTGCTGTAGCAAGGTACCAACCTTATCCCAGTCCCCTAATATTAAAGTCCTCCTTTATGGATAGCAGGGACAGTAACCATAAATATATTGTAAAAGTAAAATTAAAACTCTGCATGACACTACATGAGAGACATAACGAAGGAGAAAGCGTAATTCATCCAGATGCTTCAATTGGCCTTCTGACAGGGAGCCTGGGACTCCACGAATGCTATGCAGTTTACTAACTTCGAGGACCGAGGACTGGTGAAAAGGAAGTCACTCCACAGAAACAGACAGCCCTGTAGTCCTTGTCCCTGTGCAGGCTCCAAAACGTTGTGTCATGGAATTGAGAAGATCAACACAAAGCAGGAGGCAAAGGCAGGGGAAGCGAAGCTTTGTCCAACGCATGGCTTTTATTTTCTCCAGCACTGTTGTAAGGCCTCTCAAATTTGCATCCGCCAGGAGTTCTGCGCATGTGTTGGTTGTATAACTTGGTTACACCCTATCCTCAAGTAACCTGAGGTTCTCATGGAATAATACTAAAAACATAATGGAAGTGTGCCTGCCTGCAGACTCAGGAGGTAAACAGGTCAAGATTAAGTAGGCACTTGGCTCAGCAAGTGTGCTCGGGATCAAGCTACCCTTTCTCCTTTAACCCATGTCTATCCTACAGTGTTCCTCCTATTCACCCTTAACTTTAAGATATTAAATCAGAATGAATGCCACATCTGAGGAAGAATTTCAGGAATTAGTGACAAATTTAAAGTCTGAGAGGAAACCATTGCCACCTTATTTCTGCTCGCTTTACACATATGGTTCTTTAGCAAGACAGTTGGGCTAAGTTATGTAATAGTGGATTATTATGAACACAGATATATCAAACAAGCAACTTGGTTGAATGTGTTTCTGGAACCAAAACTATATTCTGGTATTTAAATGTCACATTCATATGGAAAGTTCTTTTTTTCCCAATCTTCATGGATAAAAAAATCAGAACTAAAATATCTCTGTGAGAGAATGTGACAATATTCATTACTTTTCCATAACAGCACTATAATAAAGATCTTACTCCTATTGCATTACATTCTCTGAGTCCTTGGACATTCTATATAATTTTATGGAACTTTACATGTTCACTGTATTGATTTCATTGCACTGATTGTAAGTACAGGGATTATGCATACTCTAGTAACTGCATGCATTCCCAAAGCAGTAAACAAACCTCAAGATTATGGGCCTGCAACATCAATGAAAACTTATTTTCTAAAATAAAGGAAAAAGGGCTGAGTTTTTTATGTGTTCTGTCACTAAGCTTCAAGAGCTTAGTGGCTCTTGGAAATAGTATTCTTGTAGTTAGGCAAACTGCCCTCTTAATTGATCAAATGACACCTAGATTCAGTGGTGTTAGAATTATCTAGGTTGAATTAAGTTGTGTTTCTTTTAGGTCATGCCACCTGCAGAAGAGAAAAGGCCTATGTTCTTTGTGAAAAACAAATCACTTTGTACTATGGAGTCCAACAGAAAAAGCCTGACTATACGTGGAGCCAGGCAAGTGGAGTAGATTTCCACCAACGATATTAGACATTTGTTATATAGTTTTATTGAAATGATGTACTCAAGCTTGGTCCTTAGCAGGTACAGAGAAAATAGTAATTTATGATAATGAGTGCAATTTGTTTCACTTATTCTCTAATGATTTAATGAGATTAAACATGAAAATTTGTTACTGGATATAATTTTGGCAGAAAATAATTTAACTTTTGGCTCTTTGATGACACTTGTGAATGGAAAAACAATTTTCTGCAATATTATCCAATAAAAAGTATTAAACATAATATTTTATGTGCAAAGTAAAATATCCATATCTTCCAAGATTATTAGATTCAGGGTCTGAGATGACAATAGTCTAAGATACAATTATAGGTCTTTGTATTATTGATTGAGATGTCATAAAAATCTTACTGTTCTCCAGTGTAGATAGCTGTAAGTAACATGAGGGTAGATATAGCCTGCTTTATAAATAAAGCCTCTTGAGTCACATTTGGGTGAACCAGTTAGTTAGGAAATGGCAAAGAGTAATATTTGAACTTCAAAGATGAGTGA
Source organism: Capromys pilorides (assembly GCA_004027915.1). Taxonomy (NCBI): domain Eukaryota; kingdom Metazoa; phylum Chordata; class Mammalia; order Rodentia; family Capromyidae; genus Capromys; species Capromys pilorides. The sequence continues at coordinate 11,120 of PVKN010021437.1, forward strand.
GATTAGGATGTAAAATCTTTGCAGACAGGGGCCTGGGGATATAGCTTGGCAGTCTAAGTACCTACTTGGCAAGCACAAGGTCACAAGTTCGATCCCTGTTATCGCATGTCTCATCAGCCTGTGAAACCGGGCATGTTGTCTCACACCTATAATCCCAGTGCTGAGAAGGCTGAGATAGGAGGATCACTACAAGTTTGAACTATGTAGCAAGACCAAGAATTTTCCAGCTTCACCACTTCTTCTATGTTAGTTTACATTCAAAAATAATAAATAGGTTCAGTTGGGTCCTGGTAGCAGCTGCGGCACCTCTTGTCTTCTTCATCTCTTTTTGCAGTCTCTCTTTTGCTTCCGGAAACATGGCCTCTGGTGTGTCTGTCTCTGATAGTGGCATCAAGGTATTCAATGATATGAAAGTGCACAGTCCTCAAAACCAGCGGGAGTGAAGAAGCGCAAGAAGGCAGTGCTTTTTTGCCTGAGTGAGGACAAAAAGAACATCATAGCGGAGGAGGGCAAGGAGATTTTGGTGGGTGTATGGGCCAGAGTGTGGACGACCCCCATGCCACCTTTGTCGAGATGCTGCCAGACAAGGACTGTTGCTATGCCCTCCATGATGCAACCTACGAGACCAAGGAGAGCAAGAAAGAGGGTCTGTTGTTTATCTTTTGGGCCCCTGAGGGTGCACTCCTTAAGAGCAAAAAGATCTATGCCAGTTCCAAGGATGCCTTCAGAAAGAAGCTGGCAGGGGTCAAGCATGAATTACAGACAAACTGCTACAAGGAGGTCAAGGACTGCTGCACACTGGCAGAGAAACTGGTCATCTCTCTAGAGGCCCCCTGCCTGGGGCATCTGACAGCCCTGGACCTGCCCTCAAGGGGTTGTAGGCTGCCCCTTTCTGCCATACTGGAGGGGCGGGGGGGGGGGGGTCCCAGCAGGGAAAAGTAATCCTTTCACCTCAGTTGCCAAACAGCCCCACTACCCTATGGACCTTCCTCCTGACTCCATCCTGACGGTTCCGGCAGGCTTAACTTGGTTTTGATCCTCTGATTCTATTGAGTTAAAGGAGACAGAGTTACCACTGGGCAGACATCTTTGGGGCAGGGGCTGTATTTTTTTAAATGACATCCACACTCCTCACCCATTCCTCCCTGCTCCCGTGCTGACAACTTCTAACAGAAATGGTAACTCTGTGCTTATCTATTTAGTTCTGTGTATAAATGGAATGTTGTGGAGGTGACCCCTCCCTGTGCCAGCTGGTTAACCCTGACTCCCTTTTCCCTGGTCAATGTCATTCATGGAAATAGGACCAGTAAGGGACCTCCAATTAATATATATATATATATATATATATATTTTCTCCCCAATATATCTATTTTTATGAATCCATGGATTTTTAATTCATTGCACATTCATAGTTGATTATTACATTTACATTGTAACAATTTAGTCAGTCAAATTTAAACAATTTAATCATCAAAACTCTTGAGTTTAAAGCCTCATGATTTTCTATTTCCTTGGCTGCCCTAATATTCCTGGTTCTTTGTGCCTCAAAAGATTTTGAATTGCATCCTTAGCATCTTTGATGTTACGTTATATGCATTTAAATGTCATTAAAATCTTATGAAGATGACTTAATTTTTGTATGATTCATTGTCCTTTAGTGGTCAATCTGTTGATGGTGAAATCACAAAGGCTCAGTTCCACACATCAACAGCTCAGAGATAACCACCAGGCTTGATACAATGCTATGAGATCTCTTCATCCATCTTTCCCTCTTCTGAGGTTTTCACATTACCTTTGAATTCATCCTGTGGGTAAAAATCATGGTGTCTTCACCTCTAAGCATGAAAGCACATGAAGGGACATACATTTCCCATAAATGGTCAGCCTTGAGCCCAGGAGAGCGGGGGGAGGGGGGGGAGGGAGCAAATCCCTAAAGAAAATTTAAAGCATCAAAGCAAATATTACTTAGTTCATCCAAATAAAAGAAATTTTCTACCATTATTTTAGGTACCTTTTGGCCTTAGAGAACCCCAGAGCAAATATCCATGAGCTATACATGAGTGTTTGGAGAATAAAACATTTTTTTTTTTTCCTGCAGTGAAGTGTATTTGTTTGCTTGCTTTAATTTGTGCACCATGAACAGTTGAAATAGTAGCCATCATACAATCTTAACATGAATATGCAGAAAGAAAAGGAAGAAAGAAGAAAGAAAGAAAGAAAGAAAGAAAGAAAGAAAGAAAGAAAGAAAGAAAGAAAGAAAGAAAGGAAGGAAGGAAGGAAGAAAGAGACCAATGATATGGAACCACTTTAGCTGCCATCATTTGGTTTGTTTCTGTTCTTGCTTACCTGACATTATGTGCTTTTGAGAATTTAAATAGACAGTTACAAAATTATTTCTAGGGTTTTTTTTAACCACAATCAATGCAAACTTTAAAGCTAGAATAGAATGATTAATTTAATTTTAGCCAGATCTAAAAAACTACCTTTGAACTTCAAAAAATTGTCTTACTAGTTATAGAGAATTTGACATTTGTGTGGGAAGTTGATAATAGAATGGACACATAATCCAGCAACTGTATTTCTGGCTAAATATTCAAAACTAATGAAAGCAGAGGCTCAATTATATATCTGTATCATCACATTCAGGGAAACTTTGCTCACAATAGCTAACTTGTGGGATCAAGCGAAGTGTCCATTAATAATGACTGGACAAGCTTCAACTTCTATCATACCCTGCATCATGGATGGAAGTATTATGATAGGTTATAAATTAGTCACAGAAAAATGAATATAGCATTATATCTCTACAAGATGCATGAAATAGTAAAACACATAGAATATAGTTTCCAGGGACTAGATAGAAAAAAGTGGTAAATTTCTGGCATTTTAGAAGACTAAAAATGTTATAGAAACATATGATATACTAACTGCTGTAAAAATTATGAATGAATTTAATGATACTGAACTGTGAACTTAGAAATCAATAAGATGGTAAGTTTCACAAAGTGCAGCTTTTTCGTATGTGTCTGTTTCAAAGTCTGCTCAGACTTTTTGTCTTTTCTGCTCCTGCAGGCTCGGAAACTCCCCAGCCTTGTCCATCTAAGACAGCCTAATGAAGCAACACGAAGAGTGATTTTTTGGTTGCTCTTGCAATATGTCAGTTTAGGCAAGCATGACTATTCTGTATTTTGGGAGCACGACCTTCTATTCCTCTTGCTTCTTAACTGTGATTATACACAGAAAATATTCTTTTCCTTTTAGGAGAATTTTTATTTTTCATGATTCCATTTGCAAATGGCCATGAGCTAAGATTCAAAAGGAGGTAGTTGTGCTAGGAACTTGTCCTTTTCCAAAGATAGCTTTTATTTTTATCCTGGAGGTGGAGAATAGGATTGCAGTGGGTTTCATTTGTTCTGTACAGACTGCTCTTTCCTGGTCCCAGCACTGCATTTTGAAAGAAATTTACCCAAAGATCTTTCTCACCTACCTTCTTTATCATTATGTGTGTGTGTGTGTGTGTGTGTGTGTGTGTGTTTGCTTATAGAAGTGATGAAGACCCACATATACTCCTTATCCTCCTACCATCCAGCATGGTGCTTCCATTAACTCACTCACGCACTGAGCTGCTTGAATCTGTTTTCTGTAAGCAGGTACATACCATCCATCTTTGCCTACAGGAAGCTAACTGCCACTTTTTTATCTTTCCATCTGTCCTTTGATTTCTGGATATGTTATGGAGCTTTTGCCTTGATCTCTGCGATGAATTCAAGAGGGAACATGAGTTTAGTGTTTGCCCTAACTTTTTCTGTTACTGTAAAGCTAGGAATAATTTTATTTCCAATTTTCTACATCCTGCATGGAATGTGAACATTTATTTCTTTATTTTTGATTTTTAAATCCTACTTATTAAGTTTCAACTATCTGGGGCAGGATCTTACTGATTACACACTATATTGACATTTTTATATAAAAATATCCCCAAATATCTTATGGACTTAAACTTTTTATTGTTTTGAGTCTAAGCTAAAATCCTCCCTAAAAGCAGAAAAATAACAGAAAAACAAAAGGCAAGGGAAGAGATTCTGTATTTAGGTGAAATTTGCGAGCCGCTGGAAACGAGATGAGACTGTAAGATAGAGAAAGAATGACTTTTAATCAAAGGAATTCCTTTCTAGTTGTATTCTAAGTCCCATGATGAATGTTATGGCAGTTTCCCTATTATCAAAATCTAGTTTACAGTTTCACGTATCATTGTCTTGTTTCATGAGGTATTTCTTAAATAACTCTCATATTTGTTCTCCGATAGCCCTCTACATAGATCATTTTCTTCTGTCTTTCAAAATACTTTAGCTACTAAAATTACTTTCTATGTGAGTTAAAAGCCCAATTCCTGAACTTTCAGTGCTGATTAAAGTG
>PVKN010021438.1:0-15535 GCA_004027915.1 Capromys pilorides
TAATATACCACAAGAAAAAGTCTGAACTACAAAGCTACTTTAACATAAGATTATGGTTTTGGTAGCCAGTGGTTTTGCCTCTCCATTTCACTTTGTAGAGATTTCAGAGTTACCTAACACAAATCAATAAAAAGTTAAAATACCTCTGATAAATGCTGAGGTGCAGGGCTAAGCTATGATTTATCTAAGCCAACTCTATGAAGCCTGAAATATTAGTCTAACAAGTATATTTTGGTACACCATGTAAACAGAACAGTGAAGTTAAATTGGCTTGCTCTGAAGCATCTCAGAGCCCAGTGTGCTGACAATGAGAATCATAGGAAAATGGATATGATGTTAACCTACTCTTGTTGCTTCTGGACTTCTAAGTAATGCCATCATATCCTCAGGTGAAACTGTACTATAAAATAAACTTATATAAGAAGCTTCCTTGTAGTGGAGCCCTTTAGTATTTTGGAAACTCTATCTTTTTTAATTGGATTCAAGGTAGAATTACCCTGTACTATGTTTAACCATGTGCTGCCTTCCTTGGTACATGTCATGGATCTTGGCTCCCTCAGCCCTTGCAGTAGCATTGTTGTCATCACCGCTCACTCCCACTGTCTCATCAGGAAGACTGCTGAGAGATGGCCAAATATCGGGCCAGTCTCACTGGCTTTGAGCTGGTTTGTCATGTTCATCTCAAAATTAGTATGTTTCTCTAAAGGAAAATGTTGTTCATATTTTCCCAGAATTAGTATCTGAAAAAAAAAAATGCAGTAAAATCCTCTCTGTGCTTATTTTCTTTCATTCCAAAGTTCATCTAGCCATTTCTATCATAAAGGGTGACTGCTTGTTTTTGTCCCAGGGCCCCCTGTATCACCTTCAAAGTATGCCTCTCACCCACAAACTTACCCTTCTGATGTTAGAGCAGAGAAGAACTGTGGAAATAGCTGGACTCAGCAGTGAGAAAAGGATAAGATATACTACGCTTATAGAAATATACTTATTGGTTAACAAGATGCAGTTCAGTTTATCCTAGTTTAATACATCCATGATGGACACACATTCATAACAGTTCCATCTGGCAGCTTGTACCACTCAATGGGACTATCCCATGCTGCCCAATGGCACAGTTAATCATGTACCATCACCAGTGGTTTAAGCTGGTGAGAATGGGTGAAGATTTTTTTAAAGTATTTTCAATTATGGATTATTTTTATCTGTTACAAATAAATATAAAATCTTTCATCAGTGTTGCTAAAGAAGGCAACAAGACCTTCTGATAAATGCTGAGGTATAGGAACACATTTATGTACACAAATAAAACTATATTTATTTGTAACAGATAGATTTCATATATTTCAACAGCTGAAATGGTTTAACATAAGTAACTTATTTCAGAAAGGCAGAAAAAGTAGGTTCCTGTCCATTTAATCCTTGATTTCTCCTCTGTCATACCTTAGTTGAAATGTGCATGGTAATAGATTAGGAAGTACTGCAGTTCACACATCAGTCCTCAGGTTATTTTTTTCCAGGAGACTTGAAACTCCAGTAGCTCTAATCTAAGTTTAAAAAACCACTCTGATTTTCTTGACAGGTTAAAAAGTGTACCTATCTTCAAGTGACAAGCATGTATCAAAGAATGGTTCTTCCAAGTAGCCTGGATCTTGTGGCAGTTATCACAACTGTGGTCACTGCTTGACAGATAGAGAAGCTGAGGGAAGGCATGAAGTTTCCACTGAGCCCAGTGAGATCTGTGCTCCCTCCTTGGCTGAGAGGTTGGCTCGGATGTGCTATCTAGGCCTAAGCCCACAGGGGAGCAAGTCAGGATTGTTGGAGTAGCGCTGGATCACTGCCTCAGGCAGCCAGAAAAAGCAATGCAGATCCTGCTTTGTCACTGAATGCGCCCCAGGAGATTCCCTTGGGATGGCATTTGGAATTCAAATGGCGGTGTCCGCATAATTCAAGTACTGAAAGCAGAATGACAACAGTGCTTCTTTGCTTCCTAGGTAGTGGCCAGATGGCGATACTTTTTACATCAGTGTGCTGATTATATCAGACACTATAAAACTAAGTTAATTGGATAGAGTTTCATTAAAAGTTGATTTCTACAAAAAGAGGCATTGTATTGGGTAACTACTAGTTCAACCATGAAAGTCCCACTTTTAGAAAAAAAAAGTTCATCTTAGGCTGCTATACATTTAAAACAAAAGATTTAGATCTAGAAAGACATTTAGATGACATTAAGCAAGTCTGAAGTAGTTCTGGGAATCTTTGAGAGTAAGACGCAATCCACCGGGTAGTCCAAGAGACAATTTCCATACATGAGGCACTGACTTGGAAAATGTCAGTCTGCTAGTAATTATTAGGATGTCTTTGCCTTTGCTCTAACCTGCTATTGTGACTGTGGAAAGTCTATAAAGTAGAAAGGTATAGAGTGTTAAGCTGATAGAGTTAGCTTATACAATTTTATGATTTTACAGAAGTGACATAGAAAGCAGTTGCATTTTAACTTTTATTTCCTTATCTTTGTGGTTTAAAGTAGTAAGCAGTAGAGGGAAGCAAAAAAAAAAAAAACAAAAGTAAACAAAACAACCAAAAAAACCCACCGCCTTGTCTTGCAAGTTCTTCCTCTGGCTAACTAATTTTGCTTCAGCTGACATTCTTTCCACGTCTTTCATTCTTTCTTCTCCTTTATGTCATTGCAGCCCTCTGAGTTTGCCATCCATTGAGGGTGCCACAGTGACGAAGTCCTAAGCAAAAATAACTTAAGTGTGTGTGTTCACACTCTACATTTGTAATGGGCTTGCAAAGTTAACAGTATCACATTTTAAGTCATATCTTACACCCCTTAACAGCAAGCAGTGTGTTCAGTGCAAAGCAGAAGGCTTAGTGGCTCAGGACTCCAGGCCTCAGAGCCAGGAGTCAGTGGAGGTGCATCTCACTTGACTGACTCACAGGGCCAGGCTTTTGGCTGAGGACAGGGTCACAACTGTGGCTCTCCAGTACACCACAGCCTCCAGAAGCATCTTTGTGCTTTCTAAGAATGACATTTTGTCCTCGTCTTTTGTCTTAAGATACTCAGGTGTAGCTAGACCTCCTCTTTCTTTCTTAAAGGTTTTCCTTAAAATGTGATCCAGGGAGTTTTATAAGAGTTTTTGTAACTTTCACTGCCTTATAGAAACTGAAAGTAGAGAATCTTGGCAGGGGTGAACCCTGCGATTAATAGTTGAAACTGTCAATGTAGGATATTCTCTTAAGCACAAAATGCAACACTTAGATCAGCAACTTTTAGATTCTAAAAATAATATTAAATTCTCCACATTGTGGCTAGGTTTCAGGAAGAAAATTGAGCATAAGGGAAATGGTGTATGACAATATGTCCTTTTTGGACTTAAACTGTCTTGCATGTTCCTAACTTGACAAGAAACCAAGATCCTGATTGCAATTCCACTTGTGTAAACCAAACACCTGATTTGCTTGCAAATGTGGGCACAAAAGAGAACTTCATTCACAGAAAGGAAGAAGCCATAGCAGGCTCACTAACTTAGCTTTCCAGGGCCTTCATCTCCTGCTCTTTCAGCCTCTTAGAATTCAAAGGCAGGCTGTAAAGGAATTTTCTATTCACAACATAATGACTTTGTTAATGTGTTGAATAGGGAATATATCTTGAATTCAATTTAGGTTATTGTTTATTTTTCTTTTTAATCCAAGCACAGGTATCAGTCATTATAGTGTCATTCTATGGTGGTTTTCAAGCAATGATTTGGTTAGACTTAGAAAATAAAGTAGATTTCATGTTTGAGATGTCGAATGGTGTGAAGACTTGATTATGCCCCTCTGCATTCACTTAGCTGTCTTGTACACATCATGTGCTCCAAATCTGAAATTCTTTTTATCATCTTAGCCACAAAATTATACAAAGTCATTTTTACCTTCTCTCCCATCTCAAGTTTTATGATTATTTGTACTTTTTAAAAAATGCTCTACAATTTTCCAAGTTTGCAATTTTTCTGATAAGGAAAAGAATTAGCAATTGGAACTCAAACATTTCAAACACGCACTTTTTGCCTCTTAAGAGAACACTTTTTGAGGAGACTTTATCCTCAACACAGGTTAGGAAAGCCATGAGGCATGTTTCCTTTAGCCCCACCATACGTGGGTTCACCTGCCGTCATTAAGAGCGTGGTTGTTAGTGTGTGACCTAAAATTCCTGCCCTACAGCTGATGAGCGACTATTTCAATGACTGAAAATCATTCATTCTGTCTTTCTACTTTGATTCTTTAAAAACAGACACATATTTAACAAAAACTGCCTTACTGCTGTACCTGCTTGACAAAAACTAACTTTCAAATGTCCAGAGCATCAAATCTTGGTTCAGTTTTTCCCCAATTTGATAAAGTTTTGAAACTTCAGTGGAAGTTTCTTTACGAGTGTGGTGTCATTTTTCATAAGGGTAGAGTTAAGGGGTTTTTTTTGCTTGTTTGTTTTGTTTTCCCGGGTATCAGGGATTGAACTCATGACCCTGTGATTGTCAGGCAAGCGCTTATTCTATTGAGCTATCTCCCAGCCCAGTAGAGTTCATTTTAAAATCCAATCTACAGTATCATTCTCAAGGGTTATGTTTATAACCCTAGAAAAGAATGCAGTGAAAAGAATGTAAATAAGTTTCTGTGTGAATCAGGGCAAGTCATGTGATAAACTGGTTATCTTTATACAAGCAATAATTTTTTTCCTCATGTGAGTATTATTACCAAGCATTTCCAAGTTAAGATTTCTGGTAAAAACAGCTGCAGTTTGAAAAGATTTGTAGTAACCCAGATGATTTATTTAAGGATACATCTACTTGATCATTTTTAAATTGCTCTTTTGATAAATTTGAGTGTTTTCTTTATGATTTTAAAGGAGTAGGTGTGGGTCTGTTCTATTGGTCTGCATTATTGGGGATTTTACCTTCAAAAATAGCAAAAATCTTTAACGTTGCCTCAAATTATCCAGCAATTAAGCTAGCAAAATACCTGAGGAAACTCTTTATGACAGCAGAAACTATTAGTGAAAAGATATAGTTACATACCAACTACTGTGCTTGGAATATGTAGCACTCAGTTTCTTTGGGAATTGCCTCCTTTCAGATTCTGATACATGATGGTATAATCACATCCCACAATTATACTGATTACAGATTGCTTTACCAGCTTAACATATGCAACTCTATTGCTGAACTTACCCATTTCTGGGAATTTTATCAGTAAAAGACTCCAGAAACCCCTGAGGAGACGGATAGAAGGAATAACCCAAGGAGGGCAAAATAGGTAGCTTTTCTGTGTGTCTTTCTTCCCTCAGTGCACAGTCATCTTGCTATTTCCTGCCTCCCTTTGAAGCTTCACAAAGGCCTGTTTTGCAGTGTTCCCAAGAACTTTCTTCCATCCCCTTTGTCCTACATTCTCTCCCTAGGAGCTCTGCTAGATTTTCAAAGTTCAACAGTAGAACTAATTCACAGTACGACGTTACTGGCCAGTAAGATTGAATTTGTTGCCCCCCCCCCCCAAGGTATATGAAATCATCAGAATCTTTTGTTAATCAACAAAGCAAGTCATCAGTTGAAATACCAGGCTCTTGTGTGTACCTGAGACTCACACAGAGTTCTGGAATCACCTTTCAAGTTTCACCAGTGTACCTATTTCAGCTATAAGTTTTGAAAGTCCTGGTGAGGAGTAATATGAGAGAGGTTCATAAATGGACACATGAAGAATGATTAGGTTTTTTGTTTATTTCAACTTCCAAAGCTTTTACTTACCCAGAGGATTGTTGAGATTGTTACAATGTGTATGTCAAAAGGTAAAGGTATGGGACATTGCTTTTGTTTTTTCTAACTTGGCTGCTTCCCTGGCAGGAACTCCTGAATGAGTGCATAAAGGTGGCAAAAATTGTAAAGTCTAAGTGCTTATTAGTGTCAAGTGAGCAAACTAGGAAAATGTGCAGCAGCAAAAATTGCAAACAATAAGCAGAAATAGAGAGCTGAGACTTGCTAGACACCTGACTCATCGAACTACATCCATCTCTACTGACCCCAGAGTCCCCCAGCCAGCCACTCCTTTTTTAAAACAAGATGGAGCAAGCCCCTTTTCTCTGTACTGCACAGACAGCAGGGAAAGGTGGGTTGCAGACATGAACACAGGCTTGAGGGACAGGCCCCCTGATAAGTGTTGCAGCCACTGACCACGGAAGAGCATCTGGGTATTGTAGATGTTTAACCACCCACCTCACACTGATGTTGAAACAAAACCTACAGAAGGAAGGAATCATGTCCCCTGAATCCAAAGGCTGAGCCATCTGGTGTTGCTGCTGACCTGGAAAGGAATCCAGTATAGTTCAGACCTGCGTTACAGCTGGCGTGGGAAAATCTAAAAGACAGGTGGTTCCCTTAACAGCTGTACTTTTAGTTAGGGCCAGCAAGAAAATTTCACGCTTGTTGAGCCTTCATGGGCTTTCTAGGATCTATAGTTGTTGCCTGGCCTTTTGCCTTAACAGTTACCATACAAGAGTAAATAATAATATTCCTGCCCTCCTTTGTTGATATAGTCTCTGCAGGTCAATGAATCTAATTTTAAGTGTATATTTTAATGATAGATGGAGTTTTCATCATTCTTAGTACATGTTCACAGTCTGTAATGGTGGCATTCATCAAGGAGGGTTGGTGCATGTACATAAAGCATCTTAATTCTTTCTTCATTCCCTACCTTTTTGCAGAAGATCTGTCTGTGTTTCCTATTATCCTTTATTTTGTTGTATAATTTATGTATATTTTGGGTTTCTCAAATAAAAGAAATCATGCAATATAGATTTTTTTAAAAAGGAAACTATGACTGTTATCTGGGGTAGTATTCATAGAACCAAATCCTTCAGAGACAGCCTGATTCTGAAATTGTTCTAATCAGAGTCCCATTAGAGGAGAAATACTGACTGCTGCTTTTACAGTGACTCTTTAAATTTTGAGGTCTATTTTTTCTTTACAAATTTTCAGATAACCTGCCCAAACACTCCTTTAATTACAGGAATTATTATGCATGTCAAATGCCACATGTCATTTTAAATTTTAAATTTTGTTCTGAGTGAAACACTATGCTGAAATATCTATGTAGGTTCTTTGGTGTGGTGTGAAGGATTTTAAACTTGGTTATTATTTATTGGTTAAAGGTACTGAAACCAGGACTAAGTAGAATAAAGAATGTGAGATATTTTCTCCTAAGTCACTGAAGAACCAAATTAAGAAACCAAAAAATGAAGAGTTTGGAGGTGATAATTCTAGTCTTTTTGCCTGTCCCAAGATCCTCGCATTTGTACAAGTTGCTCATTGTACAAGGGTGCCTAGCCTAAGATGTGAGTAGGAACGAAGTGCCCTTGGACAGAACCTACTTAAGGCGGGACATCTTTTGTGAGTTCACACAAAGTCTCCAAGCTTACTTGCCTAACAGAGCACCAGGAAACCTGAGCTGTTGGTTGGGATCAAATGAGCAGTGAAGGAAGCCTGTCACTCTTTACCTAGGATATTCTCCCATGTACAAAGGAAAAATAGAAATTGTCTTGGGGTACTCTTAAAGAATCTCTGTTTAAGTGAATATATCATCACAGGGTTATGAGCTGTATGTTATTTGAAAAGGAAATGTAGTGATCAGTCTGTGTTTCATTCCTAGATTTCCATAGACAACGTGGACTTTGAGTAAAATTGAAAAGAGCTGAAGACAGGGTATCCCCTCCTCTTCTGTACATTAGGCACCTCTCTTCATTCCCCTCCTGCTTGTCCATAACTGCTCAGATATTACCTTCAAACTCACTTTTCTTCAAAGAAATAAAAAGAGAGAGAGAAAAAGCACCAATTAAATAATTTTTTTGAAAAAGAACTTTAAGTAGTCAAATTCACACTAAGATGTAAATAGCTAAGAGCAATGAAATGTCACCTTCCCCAGAGGTAGCATTTTCAAACTCCAGTAGCACACAGACCAGTGCTTCTCAAGGGCTTCTAGGCAGTGAGAAACAGCAGAACTTTAGTCTGGGGAACTAAGGCAGTAGAGCTTCCTTAACTCCTAAGACTACTGCATTTGGATCAAAGCTCTTCAAATCGGCACACTGCTCTCTCAGTTTACATCATCATCATTGTTGTTACTTTGACTTTTCATTGCATTTAGCCTCCATTTTTAATCCCCTTTCAAGCTATACTTGAACCTAAATGTTTTTATTCTTTTTTTTTTTTTTGAGACAAAGTCTTGCTGTGTATTTCAGGATGGCCTTGAACTCACTATGCAGCCCAGATAACTTCAAACTCACAGCAATCCTCCTGCCTCAACCTTCCAAATGCTGAAATTACAGGCTTGTGCTACCATACCCAGAAGTGCTATCATGCTTGACTCTGAGCATGTTCTTCATCTCCCACTCTTCTTTAATTGCCTTCTTTCCAGCAAAGTGAACACTGTTTATCACATTTTTTAAGCATATCACCCCTCAAAGGTCACCTTCTTGAAAGGATCAGGGTTTTTTTGTTTTGTTTTGTTTTGTTTTAGGGTTCAATTATTAACTGAAGTTGAAATTCAGGACTTCTCAACTACATCCTGGGGCTGGGGAGATAGCTCCGTAGTCCAAGTGTCTGCCTGGAAAATGCAAGGCCATGAGTTCAAACCCAGTCCCACCAATAAAAAATAAAAAAATAAAGGAAGCCTACTTTCAGCTACATCCTTATCTGTGCACCAGCCATATCAACTTGAAAGAACAAAATAACATACTGAGAGTGCTTGCGGAGACATAGAAGCTTTTCTGGTTTTTCTTTCTGTATTAAGACTTGTGATCTTTGTTCTACATTTTCCCCTCTAAAACTTATTATAATAGGTTACTATAAATTGAGAATTTCTAATTTAAATTATTCCTTGATTTTAGGTAATTCTTAAAGCTTATGGGAAAGGTTTTCATTGTGCCAGTGAAATTCAAATAACTCATTAATCATTCAGAAGAAGGTCTCCTTAGGCAACATGGCCTAGTGGACTCTTGTCAAAGAAGTCAAAATAGCTGGAGTAAAGATCACATAAAAATGGTCAGTTTCTCCATCTATGATTCTTATGAAACTTCATAACTTTTATTTTCCTCTATCATTGATCCTTGGATAATGCCAAGAAACTAGGGTCACATTCTGCTTTGTCCAAAAGGTGAAGGTTTTGAATATTTTAATCTTGGGAGGCTCTGAATAAACCAAGCATAAGACAAAAGGTTCTACTTCTATTTCTAAATGAGTAAAGAGCATCTTAAATGTTTAAGAATGCTGTATAAATGGTATCATGCTTGATTTTCTCTTAGTCCACTAAATGCTGTCTATGTTTTGAGAAATCAGAATGCTAATATGTGACCCAATCCATGGTGGCTTATAATATCTGCTCTCGCCTTGTAATGTGTTGTTTTGTTCTGCTTTTTGTCATATTTTCATCATTCGTTTTATACAGTGGGTGCTGCTGCCTAAGCACTGCACATTTATCTCAGGCTAATTTCTGCACTGTGGTTTGAGTGCTCCTCTAAGCTCATCCTATCTTCTCTGGCTCCATGTGTTAGGATACTTTACTAAAGCCTAGTTAAAGTATAGACAGTTTTACTGAGTCCCTCACTCCATTTTTTCCACATTCCTAGCTTACCAAAGACAGTCCAGGTCAAAGCATCTTATTTTCATTTAATTTTCTAAAGTTGTTATTTACTTCCTTTTCCTAATCCTGATACTGCTAAGAAACTGCATACTAATTAAAATATTGTTAACCAGTGTCTAGCTGGCTAAGTGTTAGCCAGTTATGAGTTGAGTAAGAGACAGCCATCTTCAGGATACTGAAGAAATGGTCCTCCTTCTCTGGAGAAGGAAGTTGGTTAGAAAGAAGGTATCTAGTGGACGGCTGTGCTGGGCCTTTGGCCAATGTTCCATAACCTCTTGGAAAAGAGGCATCCAGAGGTGTGCCACAGCCTTTCTTACTACATAGGCCAGAATTGTCTGGTCACCTACCCATCAGACTATAACTTGATTTTTAACCTGGCTAAAACACAGCTTTTCATTGTGGCAAATAGACATTAGTCATTTGTATAGAACTTTGCATTCTGTATTATAGTGAAGAGAGGAGAAAATATCCTCACTTTTAAAAAACTTACAATCCAGTTGTCTAAACCATTGAGGTTAGAAAGTATTTTCCAAGTGTGATATTCTACAGATATCCTCTAAGAAAATCAGTGTAAGTTTATGTATTGTTACTGTGATTAAATACTTCTCTTCATGTAGTTGCTATGTGACAAGACCCATTAATGCCTCACCCTCACACCACCATTGCCCACCCTTTCTTGAATAGCTGGATTCCAGATAGTTGGTACACAGCATTATGAACTGATCTCTAGTGTGGGTAAAGCTAACAGATGTGACTTAGGATGAAAGGCGCTCTGTAAGTGCTTGAGTTGTTGTTATTACTGTTCTCATACACTTTATTATTTTTAAATTGTGCATCCTTTTAAGTAGATTATTTGTTCGCCACAGTCTCCATTATATCTAAGCAAAGCATTCACAGAAATTTCTAAAATCTTTTCATTTCTCTCTGTAGGTTGTTGTTTCGTAACATTTTATACAAGAAAAGCTGCACTTGAAGCCCAGAATGCACTGCACAATATTAAAACTTTACCTGGGGTGAGTCAGTTTACTTTTGTACCAAAATCACTTTATTGCTTGAAAATGGTCCTTTCAACTGAAGGTTCTAGTTATGGGTTCTTAGTGCCAAAAATGACTTTGGTCTTTTGAGGAGTGTGCTGACCCCTCTGTTCCCTACAGCAGCCAAACCAGCTGGCCAGGCCATAAAGAAGCTGGCATTAACACTGATGGGAAGAGCTCTCAAATAGCATGTCCCCTGGTTAGATAATCAGAGTGACCCCACTGGGTATAGTGCCTGCCAAAGACTGTTGGGTGGGCTAAGATTTTAAAAGGAAAAAAAAAAAAACCAACACACACAAGTGAAGCAAATGGAAAAGGAAAAGCTTTTACTCACCAGGAGCCCCTTTTCAAATTTGGTCTTTAGATTTTCTTTTGCAAGAACAAAATGTACCCTGTACAGCCATAATATTAAGCCTCCTAATGATTTCTAAACAGTCAATGGTGGTTAACAAAGTCAATGTTTTAATGTCCAATTTGTGGCTTCATGTTGCTACAGAACAGAAAATACAAAGCTTACAGATTTTTTTCCATTTTCTTCCGAGTATTATTCAATGATTAGTATAATACAGTAGAAATGAACTAATGTTGCATAGAGCAACTTTATCAGAATAAATTATTTTAAGAGATTTTGTGGCACTTTTACATATCGTGCAAGTATAAATTACTTTGTGCTATTTGTATATTTTCCCAAATATCAGTGATGAGTTCATTTGGTATCATAATGACATGCATTGTTGCAATGATAATGAATTTATTGAAACTTGGTTTAGTAAAAGTAAAATCAGAATAAATAATGCTCACAATGTTTTCAGGGTGTGGTTCTAACTTTGGGTCAGTTTTCTTTCTTTGTACTCATATACTAAAATGCTTGTATTGCATGCACATGCATGCTAACAGAGGCACACAAAGGTACTGTATCCCCATATACCCAGAAACCATTGAAAATGTATACTTACAGTTGTAAAAGGTTCTGCAAAATGTTTTCAGGACGTTAAACTTTTTAATCACTCAAGCAATAAATTGCTAACCTTGATCTCACATTACGCCACTTAGGTTTTCTTATCAGAGCATATCAAAGAAAAGAAAAGCAAGTATGTGATACCAAAATGATCCCTCCCTATTTAATTTAACTACTTCTCCCTGAAATTTCCAAGGGGATTTTTAGTGAGGCTGCTTTTATTAAGTCTAAGTGTTTTGCTTAGTGACTTTTATAGTAGTAGTATTTCAGCTTCATTCTCCAGGTAAATGGAATTTTTCCAATGTAATCCTAGAAGAGTGCAGTTTTAGGTCACATTATTGAGTGAAGCAATCATGGCAAATATTTACTGGCCTGGCCAACAATAGAAAGCAATAATTTTTATTGTCCAGGCTCCTAATTAAATGCGAAGATTGTTCTATTTTCCTTCTCCTAAAAGTAAATGTTTTACAATAATTAGCACACAAAATTCCTCCTGGGTGTGTTAAAAAAAAAAAGTACTTGAGATGACTCATTATGTACCATGTAAGATATATAGTTTGATATCAGATAGTATCATATTTTAACTTAATGCAAAGTTTGGTTAATTTTAATGCATCCCCTATACTAGAAGCACCCAACATGCCCTATTCCTGTGTCAAGATGATTTCTAGAAACTTAGAGTTAATTTGAACAGGGGAATGGCTAATGAATATGCTTCTGCTTGGCGTATCCTATTCTGACCCTTTTCTTTCCAGACAATGCCTTCTATATGTATTTTTTTAATATTGTACTTTTTTCCCTCTTCCTAAAACTTCTGCACATGAAATTTATAAGTAAAGGCTTTGGAAACCCATTACTAACAGCAATAACTTATTAGTTAGGAAAAGGTGATGGATAGATGATGTTTTGGTTTCTTTTCAGCCAATTCAATATAATATGCACAATTACTTGAGGTAGGCTAAACAAAATTTTGAAAAGTCAGATCTAATTTGTAAGGCTCATAACTTTCACAGAGTATACACTTGTTCCATTTGCTGTTTCAAATGTGGTAAATAGGGAAAGAGTTCCACATCTTTCATTTATGTGCACCTTTATCTGATAAACATCACCCTTAGCAGCTGCAAGAAAAACATGAAAGTGGTTGCCTTTCAACTGTGAGCCTTTGGTGGACAGGAAGAAATGGGACCCAACATAAAAGATTAATGCATATTCTTGGAAAAATATATTACAGGGAGCCTTGCTGTTTGATTACAAGCCTCGAAATTCGTCAACATTTCCATAATTCTAAACCAATATACACCTGTTTTCCTACTGTGATGTGAAGGCATAACTTAATTTAACAGAACCCCTGCTGTGCTAAATCTCTCATTAAATACCAAGTTACTTCGGTAATTTAAAGTTGTAGCACTACTATTTTAACTGGTTGCCTTCCTATTATGAAATTAATAAGAAATTAATGATGCACTTTGCCATATGCCTTCAATTTCCTTCTGAATAAAAATAAAAGGGATAAAGAAAAATGCATCACCAGCTGACACTTTAAAGCTTTTCTGGTTGTAATCATTTTCCTGCAGATAAAATCCATTAGAAAGGCACTTGCTACCTTTTTTTCTAAAATGTTCAAAACTTTCCATTTATAACAGGATCAAATGGTGCTGAGGGTTTTTTCAATGCACTTTTCTTTTGCACCTGATGTTTTTATATCTTAAGGAACTTTTATCATGTGATCAAACTTAATGTTTAGGAGTTTGCTTTATGTGTTATATTCCTATCATGGAAACAAAGACCATGGTTAATACAAGAGGGAAAAACAAGTTGCTAGGACTGTCTATATGCAGTTGAAAGTGCCTGCACATGGGTCTTGATTTAAAGATACATTCCTTTCCATATCATGCCTTAGAGACCTTTAAGTGGTTCATTGTTGGAAGGGTGGTGGAATTAAGGTGAAGAATCAGAGTTTTACTGGTGCCAAGTGACTGGGAATACATTTCTCTAGCCTGCCTCTTCTGTTGTAAGTAAGGCACTGAATCTTATATCTTCTGAAATGTTCAGCATAAATCTTAGAAATATAATAGCACAAATAAAAGGAGCAAATTCAACATCTCCACACACAATGCCAAGAATGAGAAGCTAGGAATTACTTTCCTTGATTTGATAATTTCCCTCTAGAAAAAGGTTTCTTTGTACTGGGGATATATATTAAATATTATGTACACTGCCCACTAATTACTAATATTTCTTGAGAATAATAAGGCCCAAATGATTATTGGATACTTGATCCAGGCCAGGAGCAGTAAGGAGTTGGCCTGAAATAGCCAAGATCTGGCCTGATGAGGCTTCTAGTTGGTCTCACCAGGAGGATGGATACTGGACAGGCAATTCGTACATACTTGCTTTATGTTTTTCTGCTTTTCCAGTTGTGAAAGAACACCAGTTTTTCACACACACACACACACACACACACACACACACACACACCCTCGACCTCCTGGTTAGTAGTGCTCCAGTAGCCTAAGGGAATATGGTTTAACTGTCTGCAAAGGCTGGAACGTTGGGTTCAGTGCAGCATCATTAGATCACCTCTTTCCACAGCTGGGCCTTTGTGTTCTTGAACAAATTTTGATTACCTCTGCTTTGATGGTATAGCAAACTTAGCCTCTTTTGTTTAGGGTTTCACATAGGCAAAAACAAGTGGTGGTAGTGTTCAATAGATAGATCTCTATCTCCCATCATGTGTCCAGGAAAGAAAGAAATCCTTGCAAAGGCAACCTGGGAGATTTATTTTGTTTTTGTTGACGTAATTTAGTTCAATTAAAAAGTAAAATATAATAAAAGACTTCTATTGAAGTATAAAAATATTAGCAAGACCTTTGCAATAATCAGATGTCAGGGCCCAATACCCTTCTACCAATGCTGGAACCATGCCTTATGTCATGATTTTTCCATGATCTTAACACATATTGTCTCTAGCCATGAGGCTTTTTGATTGAAAATCTACAGCAATATCATTAGAGCATTCACTGTATAAATTAATTTAATTAAGGATATAATAACATGAGGAATACAGTTTCGAAAAAGCTCTTTAACAGCTAGGAAGAATCTGTGGAATCTAAATGTCTTGTAAAATATTAATTGCAAATTTTTTCTAGACATTTTCTCTGACTATGCCTTATCCTTTTCTTTTTGGAATCACTACAAGTTTTATTAAATGCAGTTTATACTAAGGAGTTATTACCCCAAGAGAACATTTGTTTAGAGTACTCCATTTTACTGATGGCATACTGAAAGGTGTTTTATAATAAGACAGTGTGAGCAAAAACTTCATGTAAATTTGAGATGTAAAAACAAATGAGCCTGATCCAGTAGGAAGAAGCAGTAAATAAGATGGCCTCTTGGGATAAGGGCGTCCACCCACATGAAGTGAATAGACTCGTTCCTGGCCTGCCCTAGAGAAGATAATCTACCTGAATAGGTAGGCACTTTTTTCCCAAGTGTAGTTTATCTTAGCTCTCCATAGAATCGTCCTGTTGTGCCCTGTAATAATGCAATGCTGGGGTCTGCACGTTTTCAACAGGACAGATTGGCTTTCACTGTGACTAAATTCTGTTTGCCCCTGGTACTGTGTTTTGAGGTATTCATTTTGTTTGAAATTCCTCCCCTAGTTATTAATATATATTTAATGCCTATAATCTCAAAGCCATTATTATTTTATCACTATCATCATTATTACTGTTTCTGTCATAAAATCTTTTGACTTTCATCTCTTCATGTCATGAGAGTTTTCCCCTAGAACCATCCCATCTGAGTCAAATCCTAATGAGGCAAATTTAATAAACATTTTTCTCAAATTCCTTTCATTTAAAATTATTAAAAAAGCATC
>PVKN010021439.1:0-15535 GCA_004027915.1 Capromys pilorides
GATTATCAGGGATTTATTCCTTAAAGCATCACTCAGGTGATATTAACATGCCCAGTATGTAATATTTTCTAAATTCTAAATAATGAAAACATATCAGTGTTATTTGAGGTAAATAATACGTTAAGAAGTATAGTATTCACCTTTACCAATTAAGACCATACTATGCCATATAAACTTCAAATTTCACAGGCTTAAAATACATAAATTTATTTGCTTTTCATGTAAGGCCCACCAAGTGAACATGATAGATGAACTACCTTCTTCCAAATGTGGATTTTAGCAGTCAGTGTTCTTTTTTTTCTATAATTTTACTATTTAGTAGGACAGCCACAATAATTAATACCATGCATGTTATTGTCTTCATAGTAGTTGTTCAGAGTACAAGATGCAGACATGATAACTTTTCTAAACACTATTGGTATAAATATTTCTTCTCATTGAGCTAACAGAAAGTAGTTGTATGCATAGTTCAATATTCCATAATAGTAGTGGGTTATCAGCAGAACTGGCGATGTCAGAAGCTGTTGACTAGAGCCTTTTACAGCTCAGCATACTTATCTGGCTTTACTTTTTATTTATTTTTTTTTAATTTTATTTTAAAGAGTAAAAACAGCAGAAACAAAGATAGAAAAACGGTAACAAGCAAGAGTACACATAGTACAGAATCTCAAAACAAGAACAAAAATTTAACAATGGTTGTATTACATATCTTCATCATCAAATCTTTTCAGATTAATAGATATAGGTATGTAAGATTGGTCAAATAATGAAATACTTTCAATAAACCTTAATTAAAAAAAAATCTTCCAGATGCATTTTTTTTTTTATACCTTGCGGTTAAACTTTTCTGCTGGATGGTTAAGGCTATTCTTTCATTTTGTGGCTCTGTTGCTTTCAGTGTGGAACTCCAAAGGTCACAGGACAATGTGAGAAGAGTATGGAAGGTAGTGCTTGAAGAACTTTAATGGGCAGGGCCTAGAAATTATTTGATTTTGTTTAAATTTCATTGCAGCACATGACCACATATAACTGTGAGGGCAGCTGAAAAGTGTTTGGCTGGGTGGTCTGGAAAAGAAGGCTTTAGCCAACAGCTACTCCATATGTGCCAAGCAAGTCTGGTCTTCTACCTGTCATCTGTCATTTTCTGGAGAGCTGTTCAGTGCAAAGTTGTAGACATAGCTATGAACCCACTAAAAACTCTTTAACTGTCAATGCAAAATACTTCCTGAACCAAGACATAATTCTTACTAAAGCTTTCTGTCAACGATTGAAAACAGAATGATTTTGAAAGTTCATCCTGAGTTAGATAAAACTTAAATAAAAATAACACCTATTTCTTGAGTCCTATAGCGAATTCAAACTTTTCTGTCATTATCACAAGGAAAGCTGTCATTTTATATCAACTAGAAGAGCTGACTTGTACTTTGGGTTCCAAGAAATGCTTTGTGCATAAATAATTGTTGCCTCTCAATGCTTGACAAAGGCAAGCTAACAAAAACCACTCAGGTAGAGGTAATTAAATGTGATTGCAATTGCATGACTCAGTTGGGAGTGGGGAATAATAAGATCTAGCAGAGAGAATGGGTTGTGTAGGCGTGGAATTGTGCTATTAAACCCTGGGACTAGTTGTCTGTTCCTGAAACAATCAAACTGAAGGTTTTGGGGGTAAGTGTAGGGCCAGAGTGTCTTTTTCAAAGAAAGTGCTAGAAGAATTGGACTTCTACAGCAGTAGTCAAGTGAAATGAGAAAAGGGAAAGAACTGAAATTCTTCTCTGTTGCAAGATGGGCATATTCACTGAAATTTTAAAGCTGCAACTGTCTCTTTGTTTTTGTTTTTGGGTATTTTTGTGTGTGTGTTTGCTTGTTTGTTTGTTTTTATACAGAAAGATCTCTTTGTATAGTTCGGGATGCCCCAGAATTCTATATTTCAGACTGTCCTCAAACTTGTGGCCATCCACTTGCCTCAGCCTCTAGAGTGCTGGGAATATAGATGTGTGTCACCCTGCCTAGCCATCTCTTTGTTTACTATGAGAGGTCAGGAAATCTCATGGTGTAACCACAGAGGGTTTGCATCATTTTGAGAACAAAACCAAAAGCACAATCAGGAGATGAAAGGGTGGAGAAAAGTTTATTACTTTCAGCAAATACAAGGACAGGGCTTTTTCAAAGCAGTGCTCTCCCAGAGGGAAAGCAGCATAGGAATTTTACTGGAGGAGACTATACGTGTTCATAAAGGAAAACTAAGGGTGGATACTTTCTTGAGCAATGCTCAGCTTAATGTGTAACATTTCTGAGTGTGCTCAGATTAAGATCATAGTTCAAGAATGATGGCAGACACATTTCTGGGCATGCTCAGCTCAAACTGATAATGGATATGCTCAGAATGTTTAAGACGGGGGCTGGTGAAATAGCTCAATAGAATAAGAACTTGTCTGGCAAGCACAAGGGCCTGAGTTCAATCCCTGGTCCTGCAAAAAAAAAAATCTTTAAGATGGTGGACAGAACTCCTTTGGATATGTTCAGTTCAGGATCACAAAGAGGCAGGAACATTTCTTGTCCTGCTGTGTTGGATGTTATAATGAACCAGATTTGTTCAAGTTGCCTGAAAGAATGAATGACAGTGGTTCAGTGACCTTGGCTGATCCTCCACAAATTTCTCCAGAACTCTCGAAGAAGAACGTACGATTCTGAAAGTGTTTTATTTTGTGGGTTTATCCCCAAAGGTATTCACCTCAGTGGCTAATGTTGAGTTGTACAGAAATGAAAGGAAGACCTGCTCAGTCATCTTTTCTTCTTATAGTGTCTTTTCCAGATGCCATGGTATGAGGTGAGTTAAAAAGGTAGCCTTTTCTGGAAGAGGAAGCACATGAAAACAACAGCTGCCATGCATGAGTACACTACACAAGTCAGGTATTCTAGAAGATACTTATGCATCTTAATGTTCATTTAGTACTGTGATTCTTTTTGGAAGGAATTAACTAACAATTTTACTTGTTACATTTTTTCTAATGGTGCTAAATAAATTAATCAAGCCCCATTACAAATAGCAATTTTTGGAACAATAACCCCACTCTTTGGTTTTCAAAAGATAGATAAGTAGGTAGCTAGCTAGACAGGCAGACAGATAGAAAATTAAATTTGTTGGCAAAAACATTAAGATAGGTCATCCATCTGGATTAAGTAGTTTTTGCTACTCATGGGAGTTTTTTCTCCAGAGATCATTAGTAACTTAAAACTACTATGACAAAACTTATTACCCGGGCTCTATGTATTTGTGCGTTCCAAAGGAATAAAAATATAGTCATTGCTTATCTAGAGTCTTGAATTTAGGGAGGCAAAATGATGCCACTCAAATATTGGTACAACATGGACTGTTTCTAAACTCCTGATGCCAAGATACGACCTGCAGATTCTGATGCAGTGGGTCCCAGGTATGCAGCCAAGGTTGACACTCTCCGAAGATGAGGAAATAAAAAGTTTTTGGAGTGCTGAGCCTCAGGAAACAATACCCCCAAGATTGGTGCTTTGGCATGCCGAAAAATCCAGGTTCCAAGTTCCTGACACCCCTCCCTTGTTTCTTTCAGTCTCAGGGCAGGGAGAAGCTTTGTGCAAATGTCCCTCCTTTGCCTGCCTGACTCCACCAAAAAGGGACACAGTTGCCTTAAGTTTTCTCACTGAAATTCCAAAAATCAGAGAGGATGAATCATTTCTGGAAAGACTGAAAGTCAAATATCACATCTATACTCCAGGGGAATATTGTCCTATGCCATTGTCTTTTTCTTGGCCAATTCATTAGTGCTAAAAGTGATTTGCCGTCCCGCTAAAATTGCCTACCTTCTCACTTCTCCTAAGAAGAAAGTATTTAAGCTTCACTCATCAAACATTTTCTTTGAATGTTATACTTCATGTATGACTCCTGTGTTTCTTTTTTCCACTGTGCATATTAGTAAATTTCTCCACCCTTTCTTCCTATCTAATCTATTGTCATTTCCGTCCAATGACTTTTTTGAGGGTGAAGGGAAGCTTTCTTTCACCTCTCCAGGAGTATAGTAAAAGGAAGATTAGTTGGTGTAGGGATGACAGAATGTGATGGGTTTGAGTTAAAATTGGAAGAATGAACAGGAATTTCCCAGGTACATAAATCAGAGAGGCCCTTTTGGGGAACAGTGTATGTAGAGGCCTATAGGCAGGAGAGAACATGTCATTTTGAGTACGTTATTCTTCATGGGTATTTCTGGAGTGTACCATACAATAGGTAAATGTGGGAGGATGAATCAGAAGCCATCTCATGGATGTGTTTAGTCAATATTGAAAAGGTTGCCTTTTAATTCAGTCAGTGAAGAGCTATGGAAGAATCTTGAATGGCATTGGAGAATGTAGCACACAGAGATAGTGTTTGTCAAAGGATTCAAAGTCTTTGCATGCTTTTATGCCATTTTCCACTTTCAAATGAAGAAGATAAATCTCTTCATATAGAAACAAAGGACAGTAGAGTGAGTCCTTTTCCATGTTGTTTAAATTTTGTTGATTGAAAATAATACAATTATGTGGGTACAAATCTCATGAAATTCCAGAAATGCTCCCCACCATGCTGTGCACTAGAGCCCCTATGGAGGACTGGCAGGCTCCAGGGGCATCCATGGTGATCAGCATCCCCAGTACCCCTCAGCTTCATGACTTCTGAGACTCTCACTCTGTACAACTCTATTTCCTTTATCTTTTTGCTTATTTCTTTACTACTAAGTTCTCTCTTGATATTTACTGTTTTCATGCCTGAGAGAAACAGAATCTAACTGACCTGACTAATATAAATTGAGATCATTTTATCATTCTGGGATTGGGTTCTTGGACGGTGCCATTGACCAGCCCTGAAATGAAGAAAGGATCTGTCTGTTGTCAGAAGAGGATAGGATTTGCTGGAATAACAAACAGTCCCAATGCTGTTTCTGTGACAGAAGTTTCTTTCTTACACTACACGTACATTGCAGGGCAGCTGGGCACGCTTTCCATGTCCCTTCATTCTGAGATCCAGGCTGATAAGGCAGCTGCCATTTTGATTTGTTATCAGTTGGCATGCCAGAAGAGAAAAGAGAGCTCTGGAAAGTCTTAGAGCTATAACCACCACTCCACCTGGAAATGGCACCTAGGACTCCCATTAACCATTGAATATAGTGTTATTCAAACCTGAGTGCCAGTTTAGCATGTTCCCTAGAAGCAGAGGACTAGAAATATTTGATAAATTTTACAGCTCTTTAATCCTTCATTAATCTTAGGTTTCTCCATCTGATTAACGCAAATAGCAATAGGTATACTGCAGATAGTCATGGATTGAAAGAGGTAACACACATAATGCATTTAGGATGGTGCCTGAAAGGGAATTGCTTTGCATCAGTGGCTGATGATATTATCCTGTGGCAGACAAAGGTAACAGGAAATTGATAGTGATGGAGACGCTGAAGTATAGGGAGAATTTTTTGATGATTATATATAGGATGTGTCAGCACAAGGAGAACTGAGTGACACTTCCCATATGCCTTCCAGATTATAGTTACAACATTGATAGCATATTTCTCATGGATTATTTTTGGAAAATGTTTGCCTACATAGTCAGAGTGGCCTCACACTCAAAATCTTCTTGCCTCAGTCTCTTAAGTGCTGGGATTACAGGTGTGTACCACCATGACTGGCTTAATGGATATTGGTTCTAGATCTACCATTTAGAGTTTTATTTATTCAAGTGCCAGGTCTGCCTAAACAGAAATGTTGAAACATGAGTCTGTGAAGTATAAGCTACAATAGATGAGAAAAATGTCAAACCAATAAGCCTTGAGTACAACAGGTGCAGGGAGTGGTAGCAAGGAATCTTCTTATCTATTCTTTGACAAAACATACTTTTGAGTTGTAAACATGTCCAGAGGATTCCAGAGGGTTTTTTAATCTTTGGCTCCAAAGAAGGCCAGAATTGAATGTGTTTGGAGTATCCTGTGCCCTTTCTGGCTAGTAAAGGTGAACCCTCAGACCTCAAGACTTTAAACTGTAGGTTTTCATGACTATCAAAAAAAAAAAAAATGCATTGTCAGTGATCCAGGTAGCTCCTGCTTCAGATGTGGAGATGGAGAATGGAGAGACCCGTAAGGGACCTCTTGCCTGTAACAGCAAGGCGGGTACTGTCCTAGGCACTGTCTTAGAGGCAGGAGAGTGGAGACGATGTTTAAGGTTGGCAATTGTTATAAATTGCACTTAATCTATTGTCACATTCAGTCTCACACTGAACAGTGAAGAGACGCACACCCACAGAATTTGCTAAATAAGGGTACTGAAAATTATCATGCACTTCATCCATTTTCTCTGGCTACCAGGTGCGTCCCTTTTGGAATGCAGCAGATTTGTCACATCTCAAGCAGGCAAAACCATGAAGCTAAGAAATCTGAATGTTAAGATTTTTTTCCTGTCACTTTAACATCTTTGAAAATAATGAAAAGATCGGCTTTCTAATTTATCCCACTAAATCTACAGTTTTAAAGTTGAAATCAGTGTAAGAATAAAATCTTATTTAAGTCGGGGGTGGGAAGATTAGAAAGTGAGAGGAAATGATGTCTTTTCAAGAGATGAGCCTTGGGTGACTCTCTAATTACCGTTTAGTGACAGCCAGCACACCGTGTTGCAGCAGGCCCCAGCAAACCACATATTAGTATATGGTTAAACACTGTTCAAAGGCAGTTCCTATCTTATCTGAGCAACAAATGTGATGATAATATTACATAATATAACATTATTAATTTTCTATTCTTGTTTTAAAATTTTGCATCATTTGTATTGTGTTACGTTGCTTTGTTTCTGTCTTTGTTCTTGTTTTTTGTTTTTTGTTTTTCTCTTTTTAAAGAGAAGCCCATTCGTATCTGCTAAGGCCAGCTCCCCCCATACAACTATAAGTCCCTGTTTAACTGCAGCATAGACTAGCTCTGAAGTCTGTGCTTGTGGTCTACCAGGATTTCAAATGTTTGGGAGCCTGACATTGACAAAAAGCTCATGCTATTTTCCTTTCCTTCCTCTAGTCTCAAGGTAAACTCTTGTTCTCGATGATGAATTTGTTTCAAAATGTTCAGGTCCCAGAATGATCCAATTCATCATGTGTGTTTATGTGTTTATTTGAAGAATGTAGAACTGGTGGAAGAAAATGGGCCAAGACTGAGCATAGAATTAACCACACAAAATGTTGAATCTTAAGAATTTCCCGAAGAAGTCAGTTTGTAGGTACACAACTAGAACCCAAGCTCTAAGGAGGCTGTGTCAGGAGGACCACAGCCTCAGCTACACTGTGAATTTGAGACCACCGTGGACTGCATACATAGCAAACCCCTAGCTCAGTAATACACAATAAAACAAGAGAAGACAATAAAAAAAAAACAAAGAAAACATGTCAAAGAGAGTTTGAGGATGGAGAATTGCATTGGTGCTACATGTGTGTGTGTGATGGAGAGAGAGAGAGAGAGAGAGAGAGAGAGAGAGAGAGAGAGAGAGAGAGGGACAGATAGATAAACTGGGAATTGAACCCAGTGCCTTCACACTAAGCTACATTTCCAGTCGCTTTTCCTTTTTTATTTAAAGATAAGAGATTAAGTTGCACAAATAGGACTTAAATGTATGATCTTCCTGCCTCAGCCTCCTAAACCACTGGGATTACAGGTGTGCATCACTATTCCAGGCTTGGGCAAGGTAGTGTTTTTAAAGCTTGCAACATTTTTCTTATTTTTATTTTGTTTTGATTTGGGTTTTTTGAGACAGGATCTCACTATGCAGTTCAGGCTGGGCTTGAACACTTCATGCAGCTCACGCTGGTCTTGCATTCAAGGTGACTCTGCTGCTTCACCTGCCTAGTGCTGGCATTATAGGCATCTGCCATGTCACATTTGGCTGAAACTAGTTACATTTTTAATAATGGAATTTGTACAAGGCACTTAAAACCATTGTATAACAGGCAGATTCAGTAGCAGACCAGACTGCTACATATAGATAAAGCCACCCTTCCTTAGCAGGCCAAGTTCCAATGACGCTTTCTCTGTGTCCCCAAGAGACATGAACTACAATGTAGGTGGCATCCTTAGCAAGATTTCTCCTTCCTATCTGCTCTCAGATCTTCCTGAAAATTGTTTTCATTTGTCTCCAGAAATAATTCTACTCTACCCTTGCTTTCCCAGAATTAAAAACTTAACCTGATGGCTAGCTTTTTTGGTAAACAATAAAGCAGTAAGCAAGTAGTAAGATCTAGGAAAGAGCAGAGTCTGAAAGACAGATCTTCATTGGTGGCTGTTCCACCCAAGAACAAGGCTTCTGTTTTATGTATTTGGTTATCACAGGATCTTACTACACAACTCATACTCGTAGTAATCCTGTTTTCAGCCTTCCCAGTGCTGGGATTACAGGCATGCACCACTATGGCCCAACTCTGTGGCCAGCTTAGCCCACACTGTGGGTGTGGCATGTGGTGCCAGGGATCAAACCACAGTTCCTTTTCTTGCTTAAGCTTGCCTAAGCAGGCACTTTAGTCTGCTGAGCTATCTTACCAGCCAGACAAGGATTCTTATTTGTATAATTTTACCACACCTCTTACACATTCTCTCTCTCTCTCTCTCTCTCTCTCTCTCTCTCTCTCTCTCTCACACACACACACACACACACACACACACACACACACACGGATAAATGATCAAATGTCTCTTTCATTTTGGGCTCACAGGCCTAGGCTTTACCATCTTTATCTAACATAATTTTTTTTCTGCATGAAATCAATCTAAGAAGCAACCAATCTGCTGAATTACAGGAAAGCAGTCCCATGGTGAGCCAGATTCTATCTGTTGTATTGTAATATTGCATATTGTGCCATCTAGGGCTTCTTATCCTATCTCTCATCTTCTCAAGTGTCCCTTAGCTGGATTCTGCCACCCTTTTGGAAAGATGGGAAGTACTGATGTTTCCGTTTACCCAGATTTCTTCCCTTTCAGGCACCCAGTACTTCATTCAGTTATCACAGAACATTATTCCACTGTCAAATAATCTGTCTCTTAAGGCGCTGCAATCCTAACTCTATCCTGTTTAAAGATGCAGAACATATTTAAGTACCTTTTATTGTACTCTAACTGACACAAGAAAAAGCACAGAACTTACATGTTTACATATAAGTTGCTTGATGATTTTTTTATGAAGTTAGCATGGTTGTTATAAATGATTCTCAGAGGGAGAAAGAGAATATTATCCATACCCCAAAACCTCTTTCACCTCTTCTTGTCAAACAACACTCCCCCTGCCCTCAGCAATGAGAGCTGCAAAGCTGACTTCTAACAGTGGAAACTTATTTCCTTCAATTTTCACTCTCTACAAAAATAAAATCATAAAGTATTATGTTTGAGTCTGGCTTCTTTCACTGCACACTATATGAGGGTCAGGTTACCGGAAAATTTTAAACTCCAAAGTGCAGATCTTGTTTATCCCTTTTGAGGTTTAGTGTATGGTTTGAGGAGAAGAACAAAAATATTTCTTTTAGAAAAGTTGACTCCCTGGATCTAAGAATCCAGGCCTCATAGTTTAGATAACACTATTTTTTACTTGTTCTGTGTTTTCTTTTTCTTAGAAATTGAGCTCAGGTTATAATTCTGTTTCCTGTCAAGATTTCAAGTTGAATACAGTGAGGCTGTTTATTTGGTATGTTGGATGCCTTGCAGAGAAACTGTGTCTGAACTTTTGAAAGCAATTACACCTGGCAGTTACTCTTGACTGTCATTCAAAGCTAGGCAGAACATCATCTACACATATAAAGTAAACCAGAACGTGTCAAACATATTACCTGTTTAAAATTCATTTTCATTGCTGCTTTCCTGTATTACATGCTTGAAAATGTAGATGAGCAGAGGCGACATGGTTGTGGAGGGAAAATACCAAGCCAAGAATAGAAGGCGAACTTTCTGTTCTGACCATGGGC
Organism: Capromys pilorides; assembly: GCA_004027915.1. Taxonomy (NCBI): domain Eukaryota; kingdom Metazoa; phylum Chordata; class Mammalia; order Rodentia; family Capromyidae; genus Capromys; species Capromys pilorides. Next base: position 9,977 of record PVKN010021439.1, read on the forward strand.
TTATACAGCTGTGTCACATTGCTCCCCTGAGCCTCAGGTGCTGTCATGTGTCAGGCTTGATGTGGCAGTTACTCTTGCTGTCATGTCTCAGGCTTGACTTGAGGATCACGATGAGATGGTGGAGGATAAAGGCTTCACAAATGCAACCATGTCCCAGTGACATGCTATCCCCATAGTACTATACTCTCCTGTGCCATGCTTGTTTTCTCTCCCTCCTTCTCCTCTTCTTTTCCTCCTTTCTCTTTTCCCCATTCTCCTCTCTTTGCTTCCTCCTCCACCCACCTCCTTTGCCTTCTCCTCCTCCTTCCCCTTCATTTTGCTCTGACTTTCTGAGACAGGGTTTCAGTCACTCTATGGCCAGCATCTAACTTGTGGTCCTTCTGTCTCAACTTCCCAAGTCCTGGAATAATAGGCATGTATCACTTTCTGTACCTGACTTACAATCCCATTTTCACCAAAATTTTTCCTACTTGCTTACTTAAGAATTATCCTGAGCATTTCATGACAATTGTGGTTGTAAGATGTTGCTTCTTTGCCCCTTTCAACAATTAAAGTAAAGACAAAAGTAAATAAATTGTGTCTTTACACAGTGTCTCATAAAGTTACTAAATTGCTGGAGCCGGCCTCAAAGTTGCAGTCCTCCTACCTCAGCTTCCCAAATTCTGGAATTATAGGCTTGTACCACCATGTCTGGCTATGCTTGCTTTTCTTATTCATGGTAGATTTGATCCCTTCTATCTGCCTACTGCAACTTTTCTGTGACTTTCTTTAGGCTTGGTTGCCCACTTTCCTGTCATTTGAGGCCTAGCTCAAAGCCAGTATTTTCATTCACTCTCTGTCATGTTTGAGCCCACATCTTTCTCCCTTTTTTGAACTCCCAGTGGCCTCATTGTCAATGTCTTATTCTTATTATTTCCAGTTTGCTTTCTTTTATTAAATAGTCTATAGTTCATAGCACAAAGTATCTTTTGGGGGATTCTACTGTTAGAAAAAGGTCATAAGAAGCATTTCACTTATAATGTTGATTTCTTGTGATTTTTGACATGGGACAAAATTAGGAGTGGTGGCCCATGCCTGAATTCCCAGTACTGAGAAGGGAGAAGCAGTAATTTAAGGCCAAGCTAGGCTACATAGTGAATTCAAAGCCAGCTTAGACTTCATGGTGAGACCCTTTCTTAAAACATGAAAAAGAGAAGGAGGAAAAGGAGGGACAAATAACTGATGTGCTAGAAAAAGACCTGATCTATATCAGTTGCTGACATCTATAGTATGAATAGTCCTACCATTAACATGGTGTCCATCAACTAACAGAATGCACGCACAGTCAGTTCTTATGGGACTGTAGGATGTAGCTCTAGTAATCTGTAGACAACATGCCATAGATAAAAGACCCTTTTAGTCATCAAACTTTATTTTGGTTTTGTTTTGTTTCATGACGCTGGGAATTGAACCTAGGACCTTGCACATGCAAAGCAAGCTCTCTATCAATGAACCACATTGTCACCCACAAAGATCCTTTTAGATAAACATTGTAAGCATTTTCTGATCTAGTAAAGGATCTCATAATTGGTTTGGGTAAAAATCATACTGTTACTGTTTCATCTTCCAAAAGAAGGTTTAATGTTAACATTTTTAAGGAATAAGTTTACACAGATAGACATAAGACACCAATGCCTAACTTTTTAGAAGAATCTTGCCTCTGTCTGTCCAGCAAAACAAACACCTAAAGTGATGTATCTGTATCATGCATGCATAGCTCACTGTCACTTAAGTTATAAATGCTGCACTGCTAACTCCAGAGCTGTGTTCCAGTTTCAATTTCAAATACAAAACCATCTACACAGTGCCAGTCTGTCCCTAGGACACTGACGCTATCCATTGTTGAGGTGTGTGAGAAGAGTCTTTGAAGGTGTAGACCAATCAGAGCTCCAGTATGACATAGAAGAGTGTCAGGACACTGCATTGTCTTCATGAAATAAAAAGGTGGTACACAACCCAATAATATGCCTCAGAATTCCTTGAATGTTTGAAAGATTATGTACCAAATTCTTAACAAGATACTTAAAATCTTATAGCAATGATCTGGCAAGCAAAAACCCCACACAGTCTGTTGAATGTCATATGAAGGTCAGTCCTCAGTAATCTAAATCTATGTTGAGAAAAGAAGCTATTTAGTGAGGTCACTAAAAGTGAGGTCAAAAAAGATTCTCAAAGCCTCAAATAAGAGTCATCTAAGATATATTAAATTTGGATTATTTTATGTAGCCTGTAGCCAGCTCTTTGAGGGTTTATTACAAGAAGTGATAAAAACTACAGTGACAATTCATGACAGTAAAGGACACATTGTCATTAACTCCCTCAAAATATCCCTCCACCACCACTTTGGACACACTTATCCCATTGTGCTTGCCACTTTCTGCAGCAGTTCTGTACTCCTCTTTCATGACTGTCTTTACAAGATGTGAGTTTAAAAAATCCAGTGAATGGTGCTGCTAAGTGCCATCCAACAGAAAGGCAGGCTGGTCAATACATTGCAGTATGTCCTTATCCACGTAATTTATGGGAGCTGACACCATACAACTTCTGGCTCATCCCTAAAGTCAAAATGATTGTGAAAAGGAATATTTTGCATCAGTTCAGGACATCACAGCAGCCACAACTGAGCAACTAACAATAAGAAGGCTTCTACACTGCTTTAGAAATTATCCTGAATGATGGGATTACTATGTTCAAAACAAAGGATAAGACTTGTGTGTGGGGGCAATGGTAATATATCTTTTCTTTCTTTTTCTTCCTTTGCTTATAATAAATTAATGCACAGACTGTATGTTTCCATCATGCCTCATATTTTGAGGTCACAGGAAAGAGTAAGGTGACATGCAAACAAACTCTGCAACAGTAGCCATGTTAGGGAATTGTTGAACTATGTCAATAGCTAGCTGGGCCCTGATCTTTGTTTCCCAACTCAGGCCAAGCCAGGAACTGTCCTACATACCAATCCTTTATTTTCTTTATTTTCCTGAATTAAAAATGAACTCACTGTACCAAAGTGTCTGGTTACATAAAGGGAAAGAAAACCAAGAAAATGCTACACATGGTTTCTATTCAGAGGACCTCTGTAAACATGGAAAAGGAATTTTCTGAGGCTGCAGAACTCAGACTCCACGAACATATGTGAGCATTTTTGATGGAAGTCACCAGGATTTGAGACCTGCAAGTGGCTTCAGAAGTACTTGCCTCAGGCGATTTCATGGTAAGTTCATTCACTGCCTTCGAATTGCTTACTGCAGGTTAGGCAGCCTTCCTGATGGCTCAACCTCTCCTTTCTCACTACATAGGATTTATGTGGCTGCTTTGAACATTATATAGTATAATGAGTGCAGGATACATATAAAACATAAGGAAGATGAGGGTAATTGTCTCCTCCTCATCTTAATTCACAGCTAAGGAAATTGAGACCAGAAAAGTGAAGAGTTGGGTCCAAGGCCACACCCCAGCGGATTCTCACCAGTACAGAGGTGCCAGTCCTCTGGCAACTTTTTTTTTTCTTTGAGGCAGAATCCCTCTAAGTCACTAAGTTGTCCAAGCTGGGCTCATCCTTGTGATTCTCCTGCCTCACCCTCCCACTGCTGTGATTACAGGTGTGTGCCACCATGCCTAGTTTGTATGTCTTCTTTCATAATAGATTTCCACTGATTGGAAAACTTCTGGCCTTTCTATCCTCAATCATGGATTCCTGAAGAAAAGGAGAAAAATTTTCAAATTAGAGAAACTAGGGATATGAATTAAATAGGCACAGCTCAACTCCCTTTTTTCATTTCAATTGTTTCCTATGGAAAGATGAGTGATTATTTCAGTGCAAAATAAGACATTGCATTAAAAAATTGCCAAGAAGATATTAGAAAACAGGAATCAGTAACACTTGGAAAAATTTACACAGCAGATAGAAATTATTCATAGAATGTAAGAGTAGTTCACTATGCAAAAATATACCACATTAACAGAGTAAAAAGCCAACAATACATGATAATCTCAATTTGTGTGAATAAAAATTTGACAAAACTTAATACATTTTCATGTAAAAAGTACTCAATAAAAAATGAACAGAAGACAATCAACTCGCTATAATACAAGTAACAATATGAAAAGCCCACAGCAAACATGGTAATGGTGAAAGATTCCTCTAAAGGTATTATACCTTTCAATTTCTATTTCTTTTTTTGAGTTCTTATACTAGACTCTCTATGATATTTACACATTTAAGTCTGTTTTATTTCACTTATGAGTATATGTTCAAGACTTCCACTTATATGTGAAGGCTGAGTTTATTATTCTTCGTAGCTGAGTAATACTCCATTGTATAAAAACACTACATGATTTTCGTCCATTCTTCAGGTGACAGGCATTTTGGTTATTTCCAAGATTTGGCTATCACAAATTGTGCTGCTATAAACATAAGTGCACAAAATACCACTATGGCATGATGTTTTCAGTTCTTTTGGGAAAATTCCCAGGAAGGGAATAGCTTGATTGAATGAGATTTCCAGTCCTAGTTTTTTAAGGAGTCTCCACACTGATTTCTGTAGTGGTTGCACCAGTCTACATTCCGACCAGCAGTAGAGAAGGCTACCTTTTTCCCAACAGCCTCTCCAGAATTTATTGTTGGTTGATTTCTTTATGATAGCCACTCTTTCTGGGGTGAGATGATGTCTCAGTGTTGTTTTAATTTGCATTTTATGGATGGCCAGCGATGTGAAGCACTTTTTCATGTATTTGTTAGCTTCTAGCATTTCTTCCTCTGAGAAATGTATGTTCATCTCGCATACCCATTTCTGGATTGGGTCTTTAAATTTTGGGGCCCTAATGTTTTTTAGTTCATTATAAATTCGAGAGAGAAGAGCTTTGTCTGAGTGCTTATTAATTAAGATTTTTTAAAAGTTTGTAGGTTATCTTTTCACTCTGTTGGTAATTTCTTTTGACGTGCAAAAACTTCTTAACAAGAGGAGATCGCAGTTGTTAATTCTTTCAAGTATTACCATGAAGTTTGATTTTTGTTCATAGACTCTTTGCCTACTCCCGTGTCTTGAAGATTTCCTCCTACTTTCTCTTCCAGGGTATTTAGTGTTTCTGTTATAATCTTTAGACCTTTAATCCATTTTGACTTTAATTTTGTGCATGGTGATAGACCTGGGTCAATTTTTAGTTTTCAGCATGTAGAGATCTAGTTTTTCCAGCATCATTTGTTAAAGAGACTATCTTTCTGCCAATGGACATGTTTGGCCCCTTTGTCAAAGATAATGTGACTGAATGTGTTTGTAGTTGCTTCTGCACCTTATAATCTATTCCATTGATCCTCAGGTCTATTTCTTTGCCAGGACTGTGCTGACTGTATCACAGTAACTTTGTAGTATAAAATTCAAGTCAGGAACTGTAAGGCACCCTGCCTTCTCCTTGTTGCCCAGGATTACCTTTGCTATTCCAGATCTTTTCTGGTTCCAAATAAATTTTAGGATTGATTTCTCTTGGTCTGTGAGATATGTTGTGGTATTTTGATAGGGA
>PVKN010021440.1:0-15514 GCA_004027915.1 Capromys pilorides
TTTTTTTTTTTTTTTTTTTTTTTTTTTTTTTTTTTTTTTTTTTACAGTACCAGGAATTGAACTCAGGCCCTTGCGCTTGCCAGGCAAGCACTTATTACACTGAGCTATCTCCCCAGCCCCAAGATGGTATCTCAGATTGAAAATTAAACTAAAATCCATTGACACCAGAGCCCAGTGTGAAGACACAGAGTTCAAATTCCCAGGACTTGGGAAGTAACATAAGAAAAAAATGTTCACTGAACCCAAATTCTTAATGAGTTGCAGAAAATGTCTAAGAGCTATAAAATCATGGAGGGAATTCTAAGCTACTGTTAGGATCACAGTCTTTGACTTGGAGGAGACTAGTATAGTATTAGCTGTCAGAAGTGATTAGAGAAATTAGGAATGGTGCCTGATCCTGTGCCTTCTTCCCAACCCCATAAGCAGAACGTAGACGCAGAGCTTCCGTAGGAGGCAGCAGTGTGTTCTCAGGGAGGGGAAAGCCTCCCTGGTGAGAGGCTGGGGGTGCGGTGAGGATGGGGGCCTCAAGACTAGCTATCCCAGGCACTTGAGTTTTATCATCCAAATGGCTCTGGGGAGGTTGCTTGTATTTGCAGCCTCTGCATTGCCTATTCTTTGTCTCTAAAACAAGTGTAAGAATGTTAATTAGTTCATAGCATGCACATTAGAACAATGACTGAAAGGTAGCTAAGAAGCTACAACCAGAAGGGTATGTGGGCTGCTCTCCAATTTATTGCTAGGCTGAAGCACCATTTGGTAATGCTGTACAGCACTAGAGCTTTCAGGAACTAAGAACTACTCTAAGGAATGCAAACAGCAAACTGTAGTCTGAGCAAGAGCATAAGGAAGACTATTTGTCAATGATGATTTCTTACTATAGGTTGCTTTCCTGAGGGAGAGTTGAATATACAAAAAGAAAAGCATGACCATATGCTGAAAATTAAAATGCTTAGCAGAACGGAAAGAGAATATGAACAAGTCTTATTCTGATTGTTTAAGTAAAATTTCTGAACAAGGTAATAGATGTCCAGGTAAATTTGTATTTTGGCTAAGAAAATATTTTATACCTACATTGCAGAGAGTTCGTGGAGGTTCTGCATTTTTATTTATTTGATTTGACAAGCATAAATACTACTAGATTAGTACACAATACAAACCAAGCTAAATGTTCAGAGATACATGGGCAGCACAGAGGTTGTTTTGTTGTCCAAATGGTGTGGATTCAGCCTGTTTCCCTTGTGCTTTGGTAAATTGTCCTTTGAACATCTTGTTATAAAAATATTTTTATTATTTTTCTATTTGGGATAGGGTCTCATTATGAAGTACGGACTCTTAGTGATCTTCCTATCTCCGCCTCCCCAGTGTTGGGTTTACCGGCGTGCATCACCAGGCCCAGTTTGGGTGGTTAGCAGGGCATGCCCAGGCATCTGGGCCTGGCACAACATGCAGCACTGGGGATCAAACCCTGGTCCTTGAGCTTGCAAGGCAGGTGTTTAGACAGCCAAGCTATCTCCCCAGCCCATGTCTTTTCAAAATCTTCTCAATGATGAGATTTTAGAGTCCAAGCTTTTGCTTTTTTTGAGAGGTTGAGCTTTCTAAAATGCATCCTCCTTCCATCTCATTGCCTCTTCCCAATGCCTTGAGCCATCTCACTCTGCTGTTTCCAAGGACAGATGCTTCTCTCTCCTTCTTTGGATTCCATGAGGTGCTAAGAATCTGGTCCCTGCCCACTCGTCAAGTACTGTGCACAGCGACTCCCCACACAGTCCCTGTGCCTGCGCCAGACACGTGAAGTCCTCACTTTGCTTTGGAAGTCATAAGTCATGTCCTTTATGACGCTTAGCAACTTAAGGCATCTACATGTTCTCCTGCTTGTTCTTTAAGTGCCAAATGTGTTACTTATTTTAAACAGCCTCTCACAACTTCTCTAAGTAAGACCACTGTTTTGTCCATAATCACAGGACATTTTGTACATAATGCTATAAGGCATATAATGGATACTGTACACTATGCAGTTATAATTTGCTCAGACATGATGGAGTAGAAGATGGGATTTTAGAACAAGGTCAATCCTCATGTACTTTTGTAATATATCCATTCCAGTGTTTTGATGCATGATTCATAAATGGTGCTCATTGGGGTTTTTAAAATTTCTATTTATGTATTTTTTTGTACAGGATCTCACTATGCAGTTCAGACTCATAGGGATCCTCCTGTCTCAGCCTCCCCATGCACCATGTCCCGTTTTGGTGGTGGGCATGGCATCATGGCATATTGCACTGGGAATCGAACCAGGGTACTTGAGCTTGCCAGGCAGGCACGTAGATCACTGAGCTGTCTCCTCAGCCTCACTAGAGTCTTAATGAATGAACAAGGGAATGTGTAGAAGAGTGGATGAAGGCCTACTGGGTGACTTATTGCTACACTCCGTACATGAACGCCATCTCTACTAGTCAGTTTTGAGTTTCTGATAACTCACTGTGGAAAATATCCAAGCAATCCATGGTCAAAGTCAACTGCTGTGAGTAGAAAGCGCTATAGGTAAACAGAGAGAATACTATGATTAATTTTGGATCAAAAACTGGAATATGCAAGTTGCATGAATAATTATATACCACAATAAGAATAAGAAATTCAAAAATCAAAAGACCTGTGTACTTGTTCTGGGTGACAGTGAGAAATTACTCTTAGATACCCAGATACAAGAAACAGACTCCAGGGCAAATCCACACAACTCAGAAGTGTTTTCTCACCAGCTAGGCTCCTCCGAAACTCCACCTTCTCAATCTACAAGACCAATCTTGTTTCTAATAGTTAGAGTTCCTTTGAGAAATTGCATTTTCCACTATAGCACTTGTCATTTCACACTGCCACAGATTACTTATTTCCTTGTCTGTGTACTCTGCTGTGAAAGGCTTGACAAATGTAAAGGACCCTGACCTATCAGTCTTTGCAGTTTTTACAGAACCAAAGATGGATGGAGGAAGGGAGGGAGGGAAGTATGGATGGATAGATGTATGGATGGATGGATGAATAGATGGATGGATGGATGAATACATGGATGAATGGATGGATGGATGAATACATGGATGAATGGATGGATGAATGGATGGATGGATAGATGGATGGATGGATGCATGCATGCATGCATGGGTAAGTGGTTGCATGGACAAAGTGTATGAGCAGAAAGACTTTTTCATTCTTGATGTTTACCAACCCTGAGTGCCCTTGAGAATCACCTCTCTTTCTTCCAAAACAGTATTATTTCATTCATCGCATTCAAGACAATTTGAACCAGAATCTTTGAGTAGGTAACTTTTGCAATGATGTATTTTGAAAGCTCCAACTTCTAAAAGAAGCACTGGGCTGGAGGTATAGCTCAATAGTGGAGCACTTGATTAGCCAGAGTAAGGCCTGGGTTTGTTTCCAGCATCCACTCCCATGCCCCCATCCCCCCACAAAAAAAAAGAGAGAGAAAAGGAAAAGACCTGATTAGGAGGAAGAGAATGAAACAGTAAATAAAAGAAGAGTTGCACAATCTCTAATTTCTCTTAATGAAATCCATTCCTATTACTAGCTATTCTATTGTTTCTTTTTCTGGCTCAGTCTTGGAAGTCTCTCTTATAGTACACAGCTGATGATGTCTTGAATATCTGCTATCCAAGCTCTTTCTCAGCAGCACAGGACATGCCACTCAGTTGATGTCCCTACTAGATGGTTTGCTCTTTTGTGAAGAAGATATCTGTTCTACTTAACTTTTAGCAAATGTTTTCCAGGTGATCATATGATTCTAGAGACGTAACAGCTTCTTAATTACACCTCCTTTGCCCTGCCATTCCCCCTGCCTTGGATTCATGTATACATTGAAGTAATCACCTTATCTTCTCAGCCTAATGTCTGATTGTGAACACATAAGGCCCTACTTTAAATTTTTACAGAGCCATCCCGGTAGGTTGGGGAATGCAACCCTGGTACTGCTAGAGAAGATGAATTGTCTCTAAATGTAGGTCTCAAAATAAGTGTTGGCACGCCAGGATGGAGATGGGTGAAATCATGATACTGTTAGAAAGAGATCAAGGATGAGTATATGTTAGATTTGGAGGGGCTTTTTCATTTTGTGTTTTACATTATTGATCTTTGTAAGTGAAAGTTACTACTAATGCAGTACAAAATATTTGTGCACAATATTTTCTGATTAAGAAAGGCTGGTTTTAATTTTTTTGTTTTAACATTAATTAGCAGGAAGAGGGACTGAAGGGAGGAGAATGCAAAAGCAAAAGAGATATCAAGATATGTCCTATGCAGGTCCAAATCCCTTCTGATGAATGTGACCCACAGGTACATCTAAACTGTAGCAGTAAACCTAATAATAGAAAAAGTAAATCAAATAAAATTCATTTGTAGTAATTTAACAGGAAGCCAGATCAAAATGCATTTCAAGCATACAAGATGCAAAAATACACTGAATCTGTTCTAGAAAAGACAGGGGCATCTTGTGAGCATTTTTGATGACAATGTAGTTAAATTCACCAGCTGAGTGAGAAAATAATATTTTTAGAAATTTATCACTTAGTCATTCTATCTTAAAGGAAAATTAAAACACCTACAATTTAGATCAGAAAAATTACTAAAGGCTGAATTTTAATGGACCATTGCTCTCAAAAGGTCTGTAGAATCTTTGCTAGTACATGGAGAGCTCAAGGAGAATGGGCTAGAGAGATCAGACACACCAGCCTTGAGCAAACTGGGAGCTGCTGCTGTCCGATTAGCAGTCAGTGACGATGCCTGGAGGAGGCAAGGCAGCAGGAGGGAAGGGAGAAGGAAGTCAGGCCACTGAGCATTGCAAAAGAAAACCACGGGCAAGATCCACAGCATCCCTGTAGTGGCCAAGGGAGGAGCTGCAGGAAGAAATCAGGGCTCTTCTGCAGGACTGTGGAGAGCATGGGGCACAGTCAAGCACAAAGAGCACAGAGACCAGTAAGGAAGAGGTTGAGCGAACTTCTGTCCCCAGAGGGACTAGATATCTTCATCCAAAAGGTGCTCAGTCTTCGAAACATTGCAAGCTGTGTTTAAGTGCAACTTCTGTGTTCGCTGTACCCAGCCAAGGCAGTGGTGGCCAACACGTGCCACAGCAGGTCAGCTGTGCCCCTTGAAGCTAGGGAAGCTCCCTCACAGATGGAAGCCATTCTTAAGGAACTCAAGGGTGGGTAGGCAGGAACATAGCTGGAACCAGAAAGCAAATTCCTCCTCTGTAGAATGCAAATGGGTGCCAATCCGGCAAGAAATAATTAATTAATTCATTAATTTTTAGAAGTTTTCTAGAGGTGAAAGGAATCAAACTTAAAAATTGTACTTTCACTTCTGCCCAGCTAATGAAGTCTGAAGTGACAAGGGGCTGGCTGACTATGTAAGTATAATTTCTCTCTCGTGAAAGAAAATATATCGATTGTGTACAAGAACTTCAGGCTGAAAACCAATAGGCTGCATAGAGAAGAGAAGGGAGAAGGGGTTCCTGCTGGCCTTCTCCTCGGAGATGCATGCTAACTGGCCCGCTCTGCCTGCCCTGGGGCTCAGAGCGCAGGGGCAGCCCCCAGGGCCGGTCCATGCCTAGAAAATCCTTTGAGTGTTTTTAAAACTACAAACAAAACAACAAGTATGCTATTTGATTTTCAAAACTCACTGGACAGGTTGGTGCTGGAAGGTTCAGGGCCCTGACGTAGAGACCCAGTCCCCACACCTGGAGTAACCGCGCAGCCCTCAGGACTCAGACCTTCCGCATACAGGATGAATATTCAGCTTGATCTTAATGAATGTGTGAAATACAAAACTCCGTGAAATCTCCAGAGTTTGAATGGCTTGGCTGTATTTCTAGAAGGAAAGATCCTAAGCCAAAGAGGGTACAATCCAAATGCACCTTCACAAATTTGCAAAAAATTAGCTGACAGCACTATAGTAATAAAATGCCTTAGTGCGGGGTGTAAGACGAGCGTACCTATGTGGTTAGCTCCAGCACTGCCAGGGCTGTGGAATCCTATCCGAGCACCTCAGGGTCCCTTTCAGAGACGTTCATCTGTTCACCCTGATCTCCTTCCCTCTTTTCTCTTTGGTATCTTCATTCCTCACAAAAAAAATAATAATAATAATAATAAAAGCTGATTAAACAGCAGCACACCTCTCAGAAAGGCAGGGTGAGTCGCACAGTTCCATCTGAAGAGCCCTGGAGCCGTGGTCCCTCCCCTGGGTCACCACCTGGTGGCCATCAATAGGTCAGAACTCAGCTAATTGTCTTGATGATAAAATCACATTTTCAATGAAGCCATTTTTAATATAACAGCTTTTATGAAGTATTCATGGAAGGGTAGGACCTCAGAAATATAATAATTACTATTATAAATGAAGCACAAAGTTAACCAACTAAGAATATTCGCATTTTATGGGAGGCCAGCTGTGTCAGGTTTTACTTGGGTATCAAAACTATCTGCTGCATCCCACTCAATTTTATAATCAGTGTGGGCTTTGTTTCTAGAGATGATAATGATTGGATCTGTGGCAAGTGGGAATGTATGTGATTTATCGCAAAAATGCATTAATTTTCATTCCGTTGCATTAGCGTCTGTGAATGGCTATATCTAGTCTTTAATTAAACATGATTTATACAAATTGAGGTCAGTTTCCATGTAGATTGCTTGCTGTGTTAATCACAGTGTAAATAGCCGGCACTACCGCGAGAAGGCTCCGCTACATGAAATGCAGGAGCGCTGCTGCGCAGTTGGTTCCTGTCCTCCAAGTGCGCGTCACCGTGTCCGGGCTTGTGCAGAAATGCCTTGCTAACCCTGCTCGAGCATGAGAGACTGCAATTCATCTAGAATAATATTTGAATTTCTGTGAATTTAGATTTAAGTAGTTGTTAAGTTGTAACAAAAAAACATTGGGAAAAGCTCATTTTAATTAAAGAGTTCTTTAGCAAAGACCATGCACCCACATCGGGTTTCCACTTCACTACGTGCAAATCCGAGGCATTCTGCTTTCAGTTAACCTCTGAGAACTGGTGACTTGTTATTTAAGAATCAGATACATACTATTGTTACTAATGCACACCCACGTTTGTAGCAGCAGAAGCCACAACAGCTATACCTTGGAAGCATGCTCTATGTCCATCAGTAGATAACTTATAAAGTGTGGCATTCATCCACAATGGAATACTAGACTGCTCCGCAGAATGACAAACTGGAGTCCTCTGTGGAAAAGCAATGGACCTTGAGGCCATAATGTTAAGGGGGAAGAAAATTAGGCACGCAAACTTAAGTATTGTATGGTTTCTCTTAGGCGAGAAATCTAAAAACCCAAAGGAAGCGGAAAATACAGAAGAAGGTAACTTGTGAAGGAGCTAGATCTTCCTAAATGGAAAGAGCTCAAGAGATGGAGAGATGGAGCTAGGGGGTGGGGGGAGCAAGTGGGCAAAGGAACTGAGACCCGTTATGCGCGAGCAGCGCATACCACCTAGCAAATGTGTTGGTGTCAAAAAAAATTAACAACTCAGACACCCTTGTTTATAGCTTGTATTTGTTTAAATGTATCCAGTACAGGGTCTACAGGGTCTCACTACACAGATCGGGCTATTGTTTTCAGCCTCCCAAAGCAGGGATCACAGGCACACGCCACCACCCAGGTCTTACTTATTGGCTGTCTCAGCGCAAACACCGGCCCCTGCGTCTGCCTAAGCCGGCGCTTTAATCCACCAAGCCGTCTGGCCGGCATCTGCATTGTTGGTTGTAGATGTAGTCTGAAGATTGATTTCTGACAGTGACAGGCATACTCACGTATTTAAGTGCTGTTCAATGTGTGTAGACTTGGAAGATTCAGGGACACAGGCGCCAGGGCAGGCGCAGCTGTTCGCACATGCGCGGCTCTTGGTAATCCTCACACTTCAGGCTGTAACAGTCCCGTCAGCTATGACTCCCAGGTTGGACACCTGCAGTTGCTCACACGATGTCTGCAATCCTAAGTGAGAAAGTAAACAGGGCTTCCTACCAGAGAACAGAGTTATCCGTGGGTCCTTTCTCCTGGAGAGCTTGAAATCTCTTATGTTTGTTTCTGTTCTCCTTTCCTCTCTACTCCCACCTCTCCTTTTTCCTCTTTCCCCTCTTTCTCTCTTTTGCAAGAGAGGTAAGGTATCACATGCTTAGGAGTCAACCATAATTAAAACACAACCTTTTAGAGATTGGTAGAGGGTTCGGACCATTCTAAATCACTTGAGTTGTTTACAATTATAAATGTATATCATTATCTTGAGACAAGTTCTTTTTTTATCTGTATTTTAGGGAAGGGTCTACAGGATGTTCAGGGTCTCACTACTAAATTGGACTTGCAGTGATCCACCCATTTACAGCCTCCCAAAAGCAGAGATAACAGGCAAGCACCACCATGCCCAGCGTCACTTGCCATCTCAGTGAGCCCCAGGCAAGGGACCAGCAAGGCAGGCCTGGGAATCAAATCCTTGGTCCCTGTGCCTGCTTGCAGGCACTTTAACTCACTGAGGTATTTGGGCCCCCCAGAGACAGTTTCTTGCTACACAGTTCAGGCTGGTCTTGAGCTCACTATGTAGCACAGGCTGATCTCACACTCACAGCGATCCTCCTGTCTCAGCCTGCCAAGCCCTGGGGTCACAGGTGAGCACCGCCACAGCTGGCCACAAGTTATTTGGATTCTTTATGAACACAGTCATGAATTTTCTCTATGCCTAAGTTGGAGAAACCAAAAATGCTGCCTCAGAGGAAGCCAGGGCTGAGCCCAGACAGTCTGGACCACACTATCCAGACTGGACTTTGGATAAGAGTATGCCCAACTCTTCTGCAGAGGATGCTGCTAGAAGGAGAGAAGTTGAAAGAAAGGGAAGACAGACAGAATTTTAGTGCTTTCCCTTTGTTCTCTTTTGAGAGGAAGACGTGGTGAGCATCCTGCTTTAAGCTGCTGGGCTAACAGAGCTTCAGCAACACCTCTGATATGCGAGATGGCAAGGCTTGTTAAAATCTAAATGCATCTTGTCTTGCCCAAAAGGCTATTTCTATTCTTCATTAGATGCTCACCAAGGAACATTTATGGCACTGTTGGTCTTCTGGGTATAGTGTGGCATTTCTGGAACTACCGAACCAGGAGGGCAGGATCTCAGATAGCAGGATCTGCTGTCTGACAGTTATCTCTGTCAGATAGCTGGGACCCAGATATCTGACTGAGTGAAGGGTGAGAGATGTGCTAACAGACTCCCTGCACGCAGTGCCATTCAGGTTTGGAAGATGATGAAAAACAAAACAATGACAGAACCTGAGCTAGGAGTAGCTGGGAGCGTGGAGTGGACAGCAGGAGGAAAGGGAGGCCACCATGTGTTCTCCAGCTGCTGTACGAGCTGCACAGAACTTGTGACCCCACATGTGGGTGAGAAATGTGTAAATATCAGAAATTAATATTTGAATGATGACTTCCTTTCTGCTTTGAAAATGCACTCGTTTCCTCTAAAATGCCTAAAATCAGCGTGGCAATGAATGCAATTTGTCGTATGCAGTGTATTTCTCGCAGTTTTGCATCCTCGTGTTTCACAGTGGTACAGCAAAGGTCGGTCCCTTAGCCGACCTAACTTTAGCAACTCCTGAATGAGATTAGGAAGTGATCATCACTTACATTTATTGTACTTTGCCTGTAATGAGCGTTAGCTATTAGCTCTAATTTGTTTCTCATCGGATTCATCAAAGGTGAACTATTTAGAAACTAAAACATCTCTGTCAGTTAGAATTTTAATGAATTAAGATGAAATGAGACAGTGTTAATTGGCAGTTGTGGCTGCAGGGTGGTTTGAGATCTTATAAGGGAAGCCAATTCATCTCTCCATCAGGAGTAATTTGCTTGATTTAATTTTAAGGATACACTGAGTATTTCCCCAAACTATTCATAATTATTTTCAGAACTGGAGAATGGTTAGTTCTGTTGGTCTTCTCTCCTTTGTAATTTTTAGTTCTCCTTGAAATTAGTTTAATATGATTTTCAACAAACTGTTGGCTTCAGCAGTGTTCGCACTGGTACATCTTGCGCAGGAATGCTCAAGGAATGGTATTTCTTGGGCATTTTCTGTAAAATGCCTAAAACCTGCAGCACCTAATAATTTTACTATTAATCCTCTTTCTTGGTTCTGTTTTCCTCAGACATCAATGAATGTGAAGCTGAACCTTGTAAGAACAGAGGAATCTGCACAGACCTTGTTGCTAATTATTCCTGTGAGTGCCCAGGAGAATTTATGGGGAGAAATTGCCAATATAGTAAGTATTTGCGCATACACACACAACACACACACACACAATTTTATTCATACAGCCTTTATTTATTATGGAATCAGGGCTAAAATCAATATCATTTTCATTCAAAGTGCTTCAGTGATTGAAATGGCGATTCTACTTTTGCTGATATTCACATTGTAAGTGCACACATCTCCTGCAGGCCTTGTCCTGCCATGAGCACACATGCGTGTGCACACACACACACACACACACACGTGTAGTATCTGTGAGCTGTACAGTGTCACTAGGTGCTCGGGTATCCAAACTCACCTGTGCCATGCATCGCATTTTTGGGTTTTGAGTGTGTGCATGGCTTGCATGTTACCACCAGGGTGGCTATAGGACCACAGAGGTCCAAGAACCAAATAGCTTGGATCAAAAAGAAGCAGGGGAGAAAGAAGCATTCAGCTCACCTGGTTCACCCTTCACTGGGATCTCGCAGTGTGTCTTCTCGGGAAGCTAAGACAGTAGAGTTTTGAGATGACGAATTGAATAATAGTGGGATCCTTATTTACTTGAGGTGTTTACCAAGAGGTAGAGATCATTGGCCTCTAAAGATACACAAGCTGGGGACAGAGTGTAAGTAGACATACTGGATGTGACCTCAATTAGGCTGAAAGCCATGTTGATGGGAACATTCTTGATCCAGTGTTATCATTGCTGTATCAATTAGTTGTCATTGTTGTGCACGTAGAAAAAGATCCCCTGCTGTGGATTTCCATGTGTTACGCTGCTGGAGCCTCCAAACAGTACCCTGTGCAAATCCTGAATAAAGATGCAGATGCGAGTGCAGGTGCAGAGTGGGATGCATGTGGGCGATGCTTCACCTGCTCTCTGGCAGTTAGTTTTGGAGCAGAACTACAATGATGCAAGCCTTTGGCTTCCTGGCTCAGTGTCTTTTTCTGTAAATTGAAGTTTCACCTCAGACCCAGATGACTGAGATAAACCTAGCACATCGCACCACCTCATGCTGTGTCTGTCTGTCTGTGCTCTGTCTCTCTCTGTGTGACACACACAGGGCATGTATATGTCTTCCTTTGAAACAAAAACACATTGCTCATCCTCCTTCTCTTTCCTTTGTTTCCTTCTCTTTTCACTGTGGTCTTCATAGAGTAAAACAGGGAATGCTATAGCATGATTTCTTGGAGTTATGTGTACAAAACTAATGCCGAACCATCCCCCAACCCTAATAAATTTCACCAAAATAAGTAAATTTTGCCTTCGACTGGGGATAACAAACTTTCCCAGTCTTAAAATAATTGGGAGATGGCATTGGACACATGAATTGATGGAGAGAATGGCAGTGTGTGGTAGAAAGGAAAAGGCTGACTAGGGAAGCGGGGGACCCCACACTCGCTGCGCAGCTCACGCTCCTTGAGCACGGGACTGACTCCCCCTGCACTGCAGTCGGGTCGGGGTCCTTCTCCTTTTCAGGCACAGCTTGCACTCTCTACTCCTTTATTCCATGAGATTTGAAGAAGGAGCTCGGTGAACCCTGGAATCTCCTCTGGGAAACCCCACAATGCCTGGGAAGGAAGGTTTTGCCAAGATGACGAGGAACAGATGATCTGTGCAGAGTCCTAACAACTGTACAGTTTGAGGCTCAAATAGGAAATCTCAGAAGAAGTTGGAGTTTCCAGAGAGCCGGAAGTGCTGCCTGGCTCAGTGCATGTTAGGCACAGTAAGGCCATCCCCGGCCCCAGCAGCCTGGCGAGGAGAACCCTTGCAGAGAGAGGCCTTCTCATTCCCCTGAAATCATCCTGAGAGACCAGCCCAGGCAGGAGTGTCACCGAGATGCCTAGCTCACGTGCCTCACTGAACGAGTTTGAGAACTAGCACCTGAGACTGTAGACACCTTAGAAGAGACTTAGGACAGGGTTAGGGTTGAGGTAGGAATCAGGATTGTTAGTTGGAGAATGAGGACCTCATGAGACAAGGCGCAGTAGTCATGGAGAAAGAGTGCAGGCCACGCCCAGAGCAACCTGAGGACACAGCTGTGGCTGCCAACACGTGAACCGTGCAAGAGCCGCGAGTGTCAGTCAGAAGCAGAAGATGAGGAACACAACCATCTCTTTCTGTCATGGGTTTGTGTTGAGGTCATCGCATCTGAAAGAGTTGTTGAGATGCAAGAAGCCAGCTGAGTTCTGGAAGGATCTACTGTGGTCAGCTGTCCCCTTAATTGCCATCAGATTGTGCCTGGGCTCTTCCATTCAGCTTTTGATAGTGTGCCTCATGGGACCCTTTATTTTCCCTTTACTAGGCTTTGATATTCATGCATCACTTGCATTTAAACTCCGACTTGTCCCTGAACATGATGTGACAGTGCACTGCCTCTGAAGTCCTCCCAAGCGCGCTGATGCTGTGCACGTCTTCCGCTCCTCTTTGCCTCTTGAGGACAAGAACAAAGGAGTCACTCATATTCCACCCCAGTATGCATTCTGGTCGGGGAGCTTGTTTATTTCACTGATTTCCAAGTGGGTCTAATCCATCAAAGACCATCTTCACTATTGCTGAGGTGGCTTGGGTATGCCGCTGCTATTTCTCTGTAAGAACATTCAAAGTAGAGAAGAACTCCCACCACACAGGAGGATATAGGGCAACTGCTCACTCCAGACCAGGGGCCACAAGGACTCCCCTTCAGGCTCCAGTGGTACCAGCTCCAAGCCAGCTGACGTCAGATCCTTAGGAGTCAGCAGATGCATTTATAGCCAATATTCCACCTTGGAGTAAGCCTGGGGGACAACTGTTTGGACTCTGTGTCACCTCACAGAGGGTTGCCTCTGTATGGTGGTGTGGCACCTACAGAAATGGCAGAGAAACCCTCTGAGCAGCTGTTTCAGGAATGAAGGACAAGCAATCACGGAGTGTCCCTGACCTGGTGGTCACACCCAAATGGCACTCGGTCCACACTTGGAGGCTACAGCTGTAGTTGATTTGCTTGCTCCACTTCCTTATTTCTTTTACTGATACCTCGTTTTGTACATATTTAGTAGAATTTCCCATGTATGACTTATTTAAAAATTAAATCCTTTGTAATATACACAAAAAATAGAAAGAGAAGATGTTACAAAGCAATGAAATTATCTTAAAAATAAAATACCCACACAATAATAAAATATACAAATAATAAAATATATTATATATATATGACTATTATATACTGAACTATAATAAAACTGGAGAATAAATGTCAATATAGTTAATTTATTATTCCTTTTAATTCAATAAAATTAAACAAGTGGCAGAAAAGAATGGTACGGATAGGAAAAGAAACTCTCCGTGAGGGAACAACACTTATTACTGAATTGTGTCTTCATCTTTAGGTTCTCTAGATATTTTGAGTGCTTACCAGGGGAATCCAAGGACAAATTTATTAAATTCTTGACGGCTGAGCCCTGGATACACATGAAAACACCTGGGCGTAGAGGGCAGCTCCCTTGGCCTCCTCATCCACCCGTGTCTCCTCCCTTCCTTTTGGGGAGAGAGGGTGGAAGCTTGGTGACAGAAACATGCTGGAAACAGACATTCTTGCATGTCCATTCTGACACATACACGCTGTGTGAACATGCATGTGTGCGCACACACACACACAGGACGAAATTTATCAACCATGAGAAGAAAATTACAAAACAAGGGCGGTAACAAAGAGGCTTCTCACTGTTCAAGTTTATTTAGAGAAGGCTTCTGTCTACTGCTCGCTGTGTGACCTCTGGCATACTCTCAGCCTCTATTTTCTCTTAAGAAGAGAACCATTTTTAAGAAGGTCTGGGTGTACTGCCATGCACCCTGGCCTTGCCATTTCCAGATGTCAAGCATGGCATGGGACAATCCTAGGTCCTCTGGTGCATGAGAGACCCCTGCACCCCAGCTTACTCATTCATCTTCCTCCGGCTGCATCGCCAGCATTCCTGCTTATGTGGAACTGAGGTGGGCAGATGCAGAGAGGCCTTATTCGGATTGAGGTCACCATCGCAGGAGTGGGTAGGTCTCACATGGGGGCATCTGGGGGCGTCCTGGAAGTGAAGCCACGGGACTTTCATTGGCCCTGCATCCTACTTCTTGGGCCCTGCTCTCTGCTCTCATTCCCAGCCACCACGACCTAAGCACCTAAGCGTCCTTGCCCCCGACCCCTTCTGCCACCATGTCTCTGCCTTGGAACCAGCTGACCCTAGACTGAATCCTCAGAAGCCATGAGCAGAATTAACCCTCAGCTCCTTTGAAGTGCGAGTTTCAGGCATGGCGCCCCGGAAAGGAAAAGCTGACTGATAAAAGTGGCTACCGTGTGCCCCGCAGTTCCTGGCCCAGACATCTCCAGACTTGCTACCTAGCTTCCCGCTGGGTCACAGGGCTGGCCCCCTCCTGGTCATAGCGTACCCAGAGGCCCCCGTGACAACTCTCCTCTTGACCTCAGCACATGGCAGTGTGCTTCTTTGCCTTACTATTGCTCCTGCACTAATCACTAGCATACATTTTCCCACTTATGTACTGGTTATTGACCATTTGCCTGATATTTCCACTTCCGGGGAGAAGGATGCTCCTGCTGTAAGCACAGCTGCCTGGAAAGTGCTGGCACCCAAGATGTGCTTATTAAAAAGAACTGTAGAAGGAACAGACCCTGACTGTCTATATCAAAAGTATAGAAAGGACCTCTGATTTGCGTCGGTGTCTTCAACGACCACCATGTTGTTTTCAACCCAACGTTTGCTTTCCATTTTAAGCAGTATTCTACGTTGCTTTGCCACATGGTAAAATGTGTTCTAGCATGTTACTTGATACTTAGTAAGTGTGGATAGAAATCGAATTGCTTCCTTTCATTCCATAGATCTCTTGCAATTATGTGCTGCAATGAGCTTATGAAAATGGATTTAAAATAAGGTAGGTGTTTCTCTCTTTTAGACTGCTCATGCCCAAGGACATCTCGAATGTTCATATTACGTAACTTACGCATTTAGCAACAGGCACCTGTCCCTGCTGTGACCAAAAGTGCCACCACTAATGAGCCGTGAAATGTGAAAGCAGTGACTAGGGAGATAATTTCTTCGCAGTGTAGACAGACAGTTCTTACTGTCTTTCTGTGTACCAGCCAGATTTGCCCATCTCAGACCTAGTCTTTCTCTGCTTCTCCTTAATTTTTATTGGACTTTCTGTTTTAATCTGTATGGCATGGCAGCCTTCGGCATTACAGTGAA
>PVKN010021441.1:0-15536 GCA_004027915.1 Capromys pilorides
CTGGCTCCACATCTTGGCTTTTGTATACTATGCTACAATAAGCACAGGTACACAGGTGTCATTATATGCTGACTCTAATTTTTTTGGGTATATACCAGGGAGTGGTACAGCTGGATCAAGTGGTAGTTCTATTTTTTAGATTTTTAGGAGTCTTCATATTGATTTCCATAGTGGCTACACTAATTTACATTCCCACCAACAGTGTAGAAGGATTTTTGCATTCTTCATCTTTGCCAGCATGTAGTAGATTTCTTCTCCCAAGCCAAACTGCCATGTAGAGGGAGTCACTTGCAGCTAAACCTCATACCATATCTGCACCTCAAAATGACTGTGACCTTTTCTTCGGGTTAGCACTGCTGGTCTGTTGTTCCTCCTTGGGGCTGCTGGCATCTCTGGGCTTACCTTGTCTTTATGAGATAAGTTTCCCTTCTTGGGAACTGGAGTTAGCATTCCAAATTGTTTTGTTCTTTTCCCTACATTGTCTTCAGTTTCTCAGCGATATTTAGTCTTCCCCTCAAAAACTAAAGAGAGCTCCTTTTCTTTTTGCTAAGTTGTTATCTTCTAGGTATCTCAATTCCAGGTCCAGAAGAGGCTGTGACTTCCTGGTGGCTTCTAGTTCACTATCTTAATCTTTCGTTGAGACCAAACGAACTTTAACTAGGCTATTCTGAGACATTTCCTAGCCTAGATCTCAACCTCAGACCCCAATCCCAGACCCCTTGATAAGGCTTGACCCCTTATCAAGCCTGCATAAGCCAGTCATCTTTTTATTTAATGGTACTTGGAACTGAACTCAGACCTTTTTCCCTCAGCATTTTTAAAATTTCTAGGATTTGTGATAGAAACTCACTAAATTGCTGGGCTAGTCTGGAACTTGCCTCAGGCTCCAAAATACTGGGATCATAGGCACATGATACTCTGCCTGGCTGATGATAGTTGTTCTGACTGGGGTTATGTTGAATCTCAATACAGCTTTGATTTACATTTCCCTGATGGTAAAATACGTTGAATAGTTTCATAAACTCACTAGCAATTTAAACTTATTTTGAGAAATGTCTGTTCAGTTTATTCCCACATTTAATGATTGGACCATTTGGGTTTCTTTAGGGTATAAAGTGTTCTGAGTTCTTCTTATATTCTGGATATTAATCCTGAGTTGGAAGAGTAGCCTGCCTGCAAAGAAGTTCTCCCATTCTATAGGCTGATTCTTCATTCTACTGATTGTTTAAGAATTGTACAGAAGCTCTTAAATTTGATGTACATCACATTTACTGGTTATTGCTATAATTTCCTCTGATAATGGAGTCTTAGGAAGTCTTTGCCAGGCCTATGACTTAGACTATTTTCCCTAAATGTTCTTCTAGGAGTTTCAAAATTTCAAGTGTTAAACCTAGGTCTTAGGTCAATTTTGATCTTAGTACAGGGTGAGCAGTAAGGACCTGGTTCCAGTCTCCTACTTTATGGTTATTTATTTTCTCAGCACCATTTGTTACTATAGGCTGTATTTCTCCAGCATATACTTTTAGCTTCTTTCTCAAGAATCAGATGGATGTAGTTGTGTGGGTTTGTTTCTGACTCCTTGTCTTTGTCAATGGTCACTGAGAGATAATACCCAACACCCACAACTTAAAAGATGGAAGAGTTTATTTTGGCTTCTGTTTTTAGACCACAGCTGACTGGTAGGAAGGCTTGGGGGAAGGATCTGGGCAGAGGAAAGCACATCTTGGCATCTAGAGAGCAAGGAGACAAAGAATGACTAAGCTTATTATCTTTCTAGGTCATGCATCTAACCAGTGACCCACATCTAACCCAGGTGCTGCAGCACCCCCATAATCCACTTGCCTTTTAAAAACCCCAGGCAAATGTGCATGAGGCTTTGGGTGACATGAGATACAAACCACAGTTGTCTATTTTATTTTACTGGTCTGTGTGTGTGTGTGTGTGTGTGTGTGTGTGTGTGTGCGTGCCAGTACTACACTGCCTTTGTTCCTATTGCTTTGTAGTATATTTTTCAATTGGTTATTGTGATACTTCCAGTAATGATCTATTTACTTAACTATGAGAATTTATTGAGATGAGGCACATCAAGGGAATGATGCCAGAAGCTTGATTAGAAACACAGATGCAGGGGAGCCTCCGCTCTGTCACCTTGGACTGCTGGCTGTGCTGGCATGTGCCCTGAACTCCATGCCCTGCTCCATGGGACTTGCCCGCAGTCCAGCCACCTGAGCAGCCTGAGAAAGAGCCCAGCATGTACTCCAGCTTGAGCCCTGGTGGCCACAGGAGTGGGTCCAGAGGAAGAGAATTCAAAAGGAAAACAAATCCTTTCTGCAGCTGATGGGGCTGGGGGGAGCCTGGGCTGGGGAAGTTGAGGGCATTCACTGTACAGAGGGTCTCAAATGAATTGGAGATGAGGCTGGGCACCAGGGCCATTCCACTCTCCATGATGGCACCATGTAAGAGTCCTTAGGACATGGTGGAGATGACATGTAAAGACACACTTTGCCACCTACAGATACTCCAAAAATGGTTTAGTCAGTGTTGCCACCAAAGCAGAAAATAATCTGTTGCACACAGTGTAAGGCAGCCACTTGGTCCAGGTAGCCCCAGTTCTAAGGGATGTGCTGCTCTCTAGTGCTGAGAAGCAGCAGGAGCAGGGTTCACAGACTTGTCCTGGCTCTGCTATCTCCATTTTCCAGCCTACCTCCAGTCTTACCCAAAGAAGAATACCCAGGCCATATTGGATAATGACCACCCACCACTATGTTTTCACAGGTTGCCAGTGTGGATCTGTCATATACAAAAGCCATGCCTACAACTAGTGTACAACTGTGGATCCTTACCTGGAAAAATCAAGACAGATACCACATGGGTCCCATCCAGCCCAAACCTGCTGATCTACCTGTACATTATCCATTCCTTTGGCTCACTGCAGATGAACACAGACAGAAGTGCGGTAAAACCTAATCACCTGGGCCAAGCTTGGACTGTTCAATCAGGTAGACCAGGACTCTACTTTTCTGTTCACTCCATGAAAGCAAGCCTGTCTCTATTCTCTGACCCTCTTAAAATGGAAAGAAAAAGTGTTTTTATGAACTGTCCCATCTGGATATTAATTAAAAGCATTACCTAAACTTATTGGTCCGACAGATAAATATATTAATCGTGAAGGGAGATTATCCTGGGCACATGTCTCTGATCTCTGGCAGCAGTGAGGGGCTCACAGCTCAACACCCAGGGTAAGAAGGACTTCTTGATTTTCACAGAATACGCTACTCATCAGGGTGTACACTGCAGCAGAGCCATGCTTGTCTGATCCGTTCTAATCTTTTTTTTTTTTTTAGATGATAAACTCTAAGGTCAATTTTTATTTCTACAAAAAAGGCAATCAAAATAATATAAAATACATTGAAAGGTA
The DNA here is from genome assembly GCA_004027915.1 of Capromys pilorides. Lineage (NCBI taxonomy): Eukaryota > Metazoa > Chordata > Mammalia > Rodentia > Capromyidae > Capromys > Capromys pilorides. The sequence continues at coordinate 3,419 of PVKN010021441.1, forward strand.
TTACTGAAAGAGCTTCAAGTGGAGCTTGACTCTGCGAAGACTGAGTTCAAAGGGAAAAGACCATTTTGTTCCTGGGATGGGTCACAGGCTACACTGAAAGGAAATGGCCAGCAAGTACCCCAACAACTCCAAACTGACACCAGACACAAAGCTGAGTCCATCCAATTCCAATCCCACAGAAGGTCAAACTGTGCCAAGGGAGGGGCATGGTGGTGTTGCTGCAGAGAGAGAAGTCACAGAGCTCTGAGGCACATTCTGATGGAGTAGGGGATGGAAGAGCTTGGAATTCAAAATGGATGTTCTGGCTTGTGCTTTGCCTGTGCTGACCAGTGGATCTTCAAACATGGCTACAGGGAAGGTGCCAAATCTTGGCCTCTAGAGCATTTCTGGTTAGAAATTCATCATCATCTCACAAGCTTGTCCTCAGTTGGGAAGCCCTCCCTCTGGAGTCACCAGCCCTGGCCTTGAGGGTTTACGTACATAGGCCAAGTAAGGCTGAGTTCAATCAGGTATACACAGCCAGCAGAGTTTGCCCCCTTAATCCATGCTGTTGTGGAAACATGAGCCAGGATTTTACAGAAAAGCTGGATGGGCTTCCCTTTGCAAGGCTTTTCTGAGGGGTGGAGGTGGGAGATTGGTTGCTTGTTTTATAACTTTTTAAGAGGACGTTATAGACTGGCTTCAGGAGAATTTGAACCACCTCCCATGCAGGGCAGTGTGATATGGGGAAGAAAAACCACCAGAGCTGTTTCTTCTCCTTTGCAAAAAGATGGGACGTGGGTCTTAGGAAGTGATCTATGAAAGATAACCTGAACGCAGAGAGAGCAGAGCAGGACTTGCAAGGGCACAGAATGAAGGGAACCATGACCATTACTTTTTTTTGACCTTATGGGCTAAATGTAGCTTGAAAATTTTGGATAAATTTGGACAAGAGAAGAAACACTACTTTTGAAGTGGATTGAAGCAGTAATTTTTAAAGAAAGAAATCAGAACTAGAATATCTGGAATGTTTAATCCTTGTTTTTCTTTGTGTGTGTGTGTGTGTGTGTGTGTGTGTGTGTGTGTGTGGCTGGCTCAGCCCACCCTGGGGGTGGGGCTGGCAAAGCATGTGGTGCAGGGGATCCAACCATTGTTCCTGCGCACTTGCCTAAGCTTGCCTAAGCAGGCACTTTAGGATGCTAAGCTATCTCATTCGCTCATTTAATCCTTTCTTTACAGGTTATTAGATCACTTTTGATTAAGAAAATTGTAGAAAGTTAGTAACTGCCACAAGTGAATGCCAGGTGGTGGCATGTGTCAATTTTCCACAGTCCTTCGAAGGATGTCTGAATGCACTGGGGGTGAGGGAGCTCTGCTCACACATGCTAGAGTCAGTTGTAGCAGATTTTAGTTCACAGGTTGCTTTCCCCCATATTTCTTTGTAAACTCTTCAGCATTCATACAAAATTTTTTATGGTCCTAAAAGTATTCTTTAGCTAGGTCAGTCCAGAGTGGGTGCTCAGGCTGGAGGTCATTCACCAATGCTATGAGGAGCTGGACTACTTGGTTGGTCTTGGCTGCTGGCTTCTAGTTCTCAGCACTAATTATCAGCAGACAAACTTGCCCTTTTTCATCAATGTTTGGGTAATAGATTATTTTTTTAATGTGATTGTCAGAGGTTTGAATGGATACTCTGCTGGAGAGTTGATTTCAACTCTAAAGGCTCTCTGAACATAGGGAGCGTCGTCAGGAACATTAAGTCCTTGCCAAGTCAATAAATTAGCTTGATCGACCCTGGACGTTAGGAAGTTTTTTTTTTTAATGTACTTGGTTGTTACAGGGTCTTACTGCACAGTTTGGACTCATGGTGATTCTCTTGTTTCCAGATATCCCAGCTCTGGGATTACAGGTGTAAGCCACTATGCCTAGATTCTGTGGCTGACTCAGCCCACCCTAGAGGTAGGGCAGGTGCAGCATGTGGTGCCAGGGATTGAACCATGGTCTCTTATCCTTGTCTAAGCTTGCCTAAACTTGCCTAAGTTTGCCTAAGCAGGCACTTTAGTCTGCTGAGCTACCTCGCTGGCCCATTAGGAATTTTTTCATTCCATATTTGCAGATCTCTTCAAGCTCCTTCATCAGGGCTCTGCTGGCTGCCATCTTGGATCTGGTCCCTTCTAATCTTTTTATTCTTCAATGTGTGTGTGTGTGTGTGTGTGTGTGTGTGTGTGTGTATGTGTGTGTGTGTATGTTTGTGTGCACGTGCACATGTGCGCGCACATATATGTTTTCCTCATGCTTGAACTTGAAGCTTGCAATTGCTGGGCCAGTGGTATAACACTGACCTTCAAAGGTAAGTTAGAACCCCCATTGCAGGCACAAGAAATCCTCGAACATGGGGATGGGAGGCATGGTCTGATTGAACAGCATCAGAGCTCCTGCATTCATTATGCCAGCTTTTTTCAAATACCTAGTGAGAAGGGTAGACAATTAGTCCAAGGACTCTACAATGAACAAAGCAAGATTCTGCATTCTTCTCCCTCTGTTGCCTTGCCACACATGATATTTCTCTCTAGTCCCTGTCAAGCCAGGTACCACAGGCAGGGATGTTAGAATGGAGTTCAAGTTTCAAAGTTGATGAGGTTTTCGCATCCACACTCCTCTCGAGGTTGGGAAATCATGACCATTGTCTTTAGGTGTTGACATTCACCATGTATCTCTATAATCATCTGTTCTGGAACACAAGAGGAGCCTAAAGAGGTGTTGCACATAGTAGTGGAAGTTTATTCCTCAAAGAATAGTAGGGTGTACTCTGCCCTGAAACTGGTAGGGAAACTCAGCCCTCCCACAGAGTCTCCACTTGTAATAACATGGACTTGTTGCTTGGAAAATGGCATCTGGCTCTGTGAACTGACATGCTATGTGAAGGATGGGGTCTCCAAGAGACCACCACTCTGCCCTCCTCAGGCACCTTCAGTGTCTGAAACTGGAGCCAGACTTTCTTACAATTTCATGGAGCCAACCATAACCTCTCTTGAGATACCTTCCCTGGTAGCAGAGAATACTTGGCACAGTGAAAACCTGAGGACAGATGTGTCTCTGTTATTCTATTCAGGACCAAGAGCTAATGCCCTCCAGGTACCAGCTCCAGAGCCGTGACTGTCATTGTTCCTGCATTCTCTGGACTTTTATCTTTCTCACTGAAATCCTTCCAATGCAGAAGAAAACAGGCTGTGAGGTTCAGATGGCAGAGTCACTGCAGGCTGGTCCAGAGCTCAGAGCACCTGCACTCTCCCCAGAGTCTGAATTTCCCTAACTTTCCCCAAAGCTTACCTGACAGGGTGGGAGGTCTCATTTCGCACCACTCCAGCATTCAGGGGCCTCAGGTGGTGAAAATTGCAGTGGTTCTAAAGGTGGCACGGGAAAGGTAATTCCTAGGAAGGTGTGGACCCCACATTGATGTCATTCATGTGGATGAGGCTGCCCAGCACCTGGCCAGGATAGGCCTGGCAGAGTGCTGGGCTGTGGGCAGAGAGATGCACATCTGGGCTGGGTCTTTTAGTCACCCACATATGTGGTGCCAGGGTTATATCAGCTGGTGGAGATGACACAGCAGAACAGTGGCCCTAACTGGATTCCTCCTTACACCTTGAGAAAGCAGAGAGGATCAGAGCTGACCAAAAGGTGCACAGTACCCAGGTGTGATCCTATTATGTGGTAGAGAGAAGAACAAATAAATATAATATACTCATCATGCATTTTCAATAACTGTGAGTACTTGCATAACCTAATTTTATCTGGGACTTTTGGTGATTACCAACTGCTTCCTTTCTTCCGTGTAGGTGTGTTTGAGTGGCTGCCTCCCACACGCTGTGGATGTTGTCACCTCTTTGTCATCCTGGATCAGCTTTGTCAATAGGCCCTGATCTGCAAACACTGTCTTGACACACATTCTAGTAGTCACACTCTCCTACTGTCCCATCACTGCTATCCATGGTCTTAGCCCCAGCTTATCTGACCAGGCTCTCCTGCTCCTTGTCACTTGGAACCAATATTTTGTGCTAGGAGCTCAAGCAAACGCCCACATATGGGACAGCAATGGCCTTTGCACTAACTCTGCCATGACTATGCATTCCTGGGAGGCCTGTGAAATTGGGCTGAAAATATGAAAATCTCCCATCCTCAAGGATCTCACACTCAAGGTGGCATAACAAAGAAAGCATTCTCTGGCCCAGCCATAAGGACCTTCATCTCCACTGTGACTCAGGTCAGGAAGGAAGAAAGGAAGGAAGGAAGCAGCTGATTGTCACCAGGCCCTTCCTCTGTGGGATGATGCAGAAAGGGCTAGTTTCCATACAAAAAAAGTTAAATATTCCAAACATCCTGGGAGCTAATGTTCCTTGCCATCCACTTGCATCAGCATGCCCATTGGCATCTGGTGCAGGTGAAGCCAGGGAGGCAGCCACTCAGATACACCAGAAAGAGTGGTTTAACAACATTTTCTTCTAAGTCCAAGTGTGCACTCCTACTTCTGGCAATATGCTATCTAGGCAGGGTTCCATTCTGGGTGGAATCTCTGTCCATGCAATTACCATGACACTATGCTTATTGCTTGTCACAGCACAGGACAAAGCTACTACAATGTCCCTGGTAAGAGGCAGATACACGCACAGCAGGAAGCTTCCCATGTAGTAGTACGAGGTGTCCCCCATGTCAGGAGATGAGAAGGCCCAGGACCACACAGGGTTGAGTTTGTGAGTATTTAGATGAACATCAATGATGGGCGCACAGCACTTGAGTCCCTGTGGGCTTGACAATCCCTTTGGTGAAGCCAGATCTAGGTGAGACTACGCTGTGACCTCCTATGGCTCCACAGTGATCCTGAACATAAAGCTTTGTAATGCTATTTAAGCAGGACCCAACGTGAGGTTGCACAGATCTTCCTGCCTAGAAGTCTTCTGCCCTCCAAGAGCCTGGTCAGCAGCAGGTAAAGGAGGAAGCCTGGCAGGATGGGCCATGGGGGGTCAAGGGAATAGGGGAATGGGGAAGGGTGAAGGAGGTCACTAAGTGCCACAGTCAGAGCCTTTGGACTTGGGGGAGTCGAAGGCTGCAGATACTCCCTGCACATGGGGCTGCCATGCATCAGCTTTTGTTAAGGGCCCCACAATTGCTTGGCTGTCACAAAACGTATCACCTTTGCCTAGAAAGCCAAGCCTTGCCTTTGCTCCAGGTTGGTGGCATGAGTTCTGCCTTGGGATATGGTATCCAGGGGCTTCTGGACCATCCAAGGACAGTTACCCTGCCTGGGACATCTTTGGAAAGTTCCAGGGCACTTTTATGGCTAAGGAAGTGTCACACTCAAAGCCAAATGGCATCAGGAAGCTATTACTGTTGGGAGCTGCTGAAACTAGAAACTGATCATATGTGGGAGGACAGGGTGAGGCCTCATTGCTTAAAACAGTCAAGTTACCTTGGTCTTGAGAAAATCACCCTGCCTGGACATTGTTGGCTATGAGTTGCTGGGCAACTTAGTGTCTTATAACTTTGCAAAGGTATAAATAACTCCCCCTTGTTATTCTAGAGTTGTTTATTGATGAGGTACGGGCCACCACCTGACTCAGCTCTTGTCTATCTTTTTCTCATTCTTGCCACTATTTCTCCTCCGTGTACACTGAGAGACAAATGGAGTCTTACAATTACTGTTGTTATTACACATGATGGCCAGGAGCAGCTACAGCCAGAGGCAACACACGGGAGCAAGATGCCTCAAATCTCAGCTCCTGCCAGGAGGCTTCTGATCTGCCTGTCCAGTATTCCTCAGAGTTCCTCATGTTCCACGTCCTCAGTATTGAGTGTCCTGTCAGGCCTGAGCCTCTCTGTACTGCAGAAAGGCTACACATTTCCCACATTGTCACCTGCCATTTCCACCAACTTTTCCCTCCCTGACATTTCTCTCCCACCTTAGTCCCCCCATCTTAGTTCTCCATCTCTGTCTCAGGCTCTGCCTTTTGCACACTATAGAAGATGAGATTCTCACCTTGAAGTCTAGGAGAATTAAGAACCTGTAGGCCATAGAGCTCAGTGGGGCATATAGTTGATCCAGTTGCACAGTCAGGCCACTCATGTGTTTCAGTGCTGCGGTGGGTCGCACCATTTCACCTCAGTCTCAGAGCAGACCCTGGCCCAAGTTGCTTGGTGCAGGTTGGAGTTTGGCTCAGCAGGGAGTAGGAGTTGGGAGGGGCAGACACAAAGCATGAGTAGCCCCCGTACTATTTGCCTGTGCATAGGAGTAGCCCTGATTAGTTAGAGGTCACTGGGAGCCCGTGGCTAGAGAGCAGGTCACTGCTTCCTGGAATGCTTTCAAGAACTTAGGAAAAGTACTTTTGAGACACCAAAAACTCTCTTGAGACCTGGAGTCACTGAATCTACTGTCTGTGCAGGCACAGCCTCTGCCCCTCTCCCCCTGGGGGTGGGGTGGGATCAAGAGGAGGGTGGGGCAAACTTACTTGAAAACCTAGGAGCCAGATCAGGATTGCCAGAGGTGAGGGAGGGGAGCCTCTTTTGATGGAGCTAAAGGGAACAGCTTGACATACGCAGAGAGGAGAGACTGACCTTCTGAAGGCAGAAGGCAGACCTTGAAGGTTCCTTTTTTATCTCCTGGACTCACAGCTGATTGGATTTTCTTTAAGGTCCCTCATCCTGTTATAATCCTACTCTTCAGGTCTCTATCAACCCCTTATACATTTGCTTAAATTTGCAAACTAGGGCTAAAACAGATGAATTTAATTGTATGCAAATAATTCCACAATAAAACTTTTAAAATAAAGAATTTCTGAAAGTCTAAAAAAGGCCCAGGAACCCGCTCTGGAGAGTGTCCCTTACATCTGTAGAATTGAACACCAGACAGGGGGATGTTTGCAACAGGAGCTTAGTAATGTTTTCAGGCTTAGAATTACTATACACCATGTGGTGTGCGCTAAGGAACATCTCTTTCATTTCTGGAGGTGAGCTCAGCCCATGATTGACATTTCTCTTGTCTGCCATCTGGTCAAAGTTGAAAATGTAGAAATCTTCATCTTTGACCTTAAACTTTCAAAAGCTCTGTGGTTAAGTATAGTGGATCAAAGAAAGCAGACATTCACACTGGGAAAACTAGTGACCAGGAGAACACCTTGGTAGAAGCAGGGACATAGAGAAAGGCCAGTTATCTAAGGCTGAGGGATACAGCCCTTTAAAGACAGAGAGAAGAATGCTTTAGGGGAAAACAAGACAGGTCAAGTACAAGTGTACTTGTATCATCTTTGTGCAATGAAAAAATAGCATTAAAAAACATTTTCTTTTATTTTGAAATTGAAACAGTGAATGAATTGACTTGTGGTGAAACAACTTTCAAGGGAAAAAACTGAATGTTCCTTGTAACAAACCCCCAAAACGTCCAAAGTCTGAGCCAGTTGCCCCATATTCCTCAGACAAACCTAGAACAGATTCAAACATGGGGGGAAGATACAATCAAATTTCAGGAGGAAGCTAGCAGACTTCCAGTAAAGTACAATGTTCAAAGTTGCTGCAATTACAGAATAATCTAGCACAGAGTTTTGTGTGTGTGTGTGTGTGTGTGTGTGTGTGTGTGTGTGTATTTTCTTTTTGCAGGAAGAAGGAACACAGTTCAGGAACTGAGGTGAGAAGAAAGGTGAATCTCATGGACATCCATGGGAGTGGGAGGTGATCAGGGGCTCAGAAAGTTTTGAGGTCAATTTTGAAAGACAGGAGGATATCTCTCTGGAGAGGCCCTCAAGGAAGGGATCCACAATAGGCTTGGTTAATGACCATGAGGTAGTTCTTCATAACCATTGAATGGATTAGGAATGGATGTATGATCATGGAGTTAATCCAGGCTCCTCAGTAGGCATGTGGTACCACAAGCAGGGCCAACTTTCACTCAAGCCCACCCTCCTCACACAAGGAGCTATAGCTCTGTGTGCTTCTCAGAACCCTTTAGCTCCTGGATCTTCTGGGGCAGGACCTCCAGTTTAGAACTTCAGCCAGGAGGCCTTCAGGGCATGGCCCACAGAAGGCTGGAGTCCAGTTGCAGGCATAGCTCTTCATGGTTCAGTGCAGGATAGTGGGGGAGGCCCCAGCCATTGGAGTTCCTGTAGACACACTCTCTCAACATGGGGTCAGAGATCAGTCTGAGCCCTGCAGAGCCCAGACCTTTGCCCCCTGATTTGGGTCAGGCCTGGTAGCTGATGTGACTGATAAGGAGGAGTTTTATTGACATAGAAAGCGAGGACCTCCTGCTAGTGTTAGCTCCATGGGGAGCAGCTAATGGCTCATTTTCTCCTGCCTCTCAGAGGCAGGCTATGATAGTACCAGAGCACTGTGGCCCATATTCCAGATCATTGGGAAAGACAAGCAACTGGCGCTCACATGGCTCTTCCTTGTCAATGTCATGTAAGGCCTAGAGGTGAGAGACTGTCATTATTTGATTAAATAATGCTAATGAGTTCAGTAGACATGGGGAGCTCCTGATGGGTTCGTGCACCCTGGGGGTGTTCTCTCACCCATTTCCAACAAAGTTGCCCCAAAGCTTCATCTTCCTTCTACTCAGCAGCTCCTGCTCAGTAAGGCCAACTATAATGAGGAAGAAGACAAGGACCTGGGTCTTGGCTGACTCCCATCCTGCTGCCCATTCATGTACCACATTCACCACCCAGAAACAGTCCTGCCCTACCCTTGCCCAGCTCACCACTGCTCACCCCATTCTCTTCCTGAATTGAGTCTGAGCTTGTTCTTGGCCTAGAAGACCCTTTTTTCTCTGTCACTGGGAAACTTTTTTTTTTTTTTTTGTGGTACTGGGGATTGAACTCAGGACCCTGCGCTTGCCAGGCAAACACTTATTCCGCTAAGCTATCTCCCCAGCCCCTGTCACTGGGAAACTCTTAAAGAAATAATGGTGACTTTGAAACCCCTGCCTCTGCACCCAGACTGGAAACGTGGTCAGAGTGAGTACAGCTGGAAGGGGCACAGACTGGAGTGGGAAGGGACTCAGAGAACAATCCTGGCACAGCTTTTAAACCAAAAACTGTGGATATCTGGTCCTATTCTTTCTAGGACCTCAGTTTCCTCATATGGACAGAAAGGGCTGTCACTTCTGTGGCCTGTAGGATCCTGTTGCAGCTCCTGGAGCTCAAGAAGACTCACTGTTGCCTTTCCTGAAAGAGAAACCAAAGAAACCAAAAACCTTATTGCTATGGTTGGCCTTGGTGTGGGAGAGTCTGCTATCTTTGAAGAAGTTTGGTGGATGCTGAAATTCACAGAAGTAGACAGAGCCAAGGGACCCTGGGAACATGGAAAGGCCGTTGTGTGGTTGTCCCTTACCTGGAGCTCTCCTGCCTCACACTTAGTGACAAGATTCCCAGCCCTTAGTTGGCTGAAATCTGGACACCAACCACAAGGAATTTTTTTATTAGTACATGTTCATTATGTAGACTAGTGAGCTTCATTTGGGCATATATGTACATGGATACAATTTGAACATACTTTAGTAACTTCCCCCTCATTATCCCCTCCTCCCTTACTCCTTTTCCCCACCCCCTTCCTCTTCTCTAATCTCCCTTCTACTGTAATGTCATCTTGCTCTCTTATTTTCCCACAGATTCTTCATATGAGAGGACACATGTGATATGTGACTCTCTGAGCCTGACTTGCTTCACTTAACATTACGATGTTCAGTTCCATCCATTTTCTTGCAAACGACATGATTTTATCCTCTTCCTTGGCTTAATAACTACAGTAGATCCTCATTATTTCAAGGTTTAACTTTCACAGACCCACTGTTTCACCAGTTTTCAAAACATATTAATCTAACTGTTTATTTCAGATTTTTCACTGTATTTTGCAGTACTGTCAATACATGTATATTGTATATATATATATATATATATATATATATATATATATATATATGTTAAAATATAATGTTGCTACTGAAAAGTTAGACCTGGACAGCTGAACCCATGCAGTATGGGATCAGACACACTAACATGAGTAAAGCAGGTTTATTGAAAGTGCATGCTGGGACTGCCTCACAGACCAATGTAGCACTGGACAAAGGGGGGCAGGAAACTTCATCAAATCTTTCAGGAAGGATAATCATGGGCTGGAACATCTAGGTAACAACTCGATTACAAGTTTCAGGGTGAGGTGAAACAGCTAGATCTAGGTAGACATCATTTATCTTCCTTTTTAAATTTTGTTTATGTCAGAAGGGAGTTTAGGTAAAGGAGAAGTGAGCCCAGACCAGAGTATAATATGGGGCAGGGTTGGGATTGGGGTTGGGTAGGTTACCTAGTAAACTGAGGGAAGGAATGTTTAGGGCAGGGTGCCTGGGAAGCTAAGAGGGAGAGTGTTTGAGGCAAAGTGCCTGGGAAGCTTTGAATACTGACCTATCATTCCCACACTCTATTTGACAGAAAAAGGGCAAAGAAATCATCTGGCTACTTCCTGCTGAGCTGGGTCGTCGTGGGGCTGAGAGTCTGGAAATCAGGGCGAGGAGATGTCATTGATGGGTGGCATTGGAGTAAGGCCTGGGAGAAGTAATCTGAGAGAAACATTTGGTTAAAAATTTGGGTTGTTAATCTGGTGATAGTATTGTGGATGACGGAAATGAAACAGGGCGCTACTATGAACATAGTAGCAAGCCCTATGAGGGGCTCTAGAAGGAGAGTGAGCCAAAGAAATATGGAGTTTTATGTATTGAGGTGCCACACAGAAACAGCTGTGTGTCTATTTTGTTTTGCTTTTCCGGAGGTGTGTTGAACATGTGAAACTGTGGGAAGACTGGGGTTGTAAAAGGGCGAAATCAATGGCTAACAGTTCTTCGGGAAGAAGACAGGTGTGTGTGTTGTTGGGTATGAGATCAGGCTTTGAATGTAACCTCCATGATAAGCAAGGGACCATGGTATTGTGTATTTTCTTTTTTTGTTCTTTTTGAGACAGGATCTCACTATGCAGTTCAGACTGACCTTGAGGTCACTTTCGTAGCCCAGGCTGGTCTCGAACTCGCACTAATCCTCCTGCCTCAGCCTCCCAAGTGCTGGGATTACAGGTGTGCGCCACTACAGCTGGCCGTATTGTGTATTTTCAAAATCACATAATATCATTCTTTTTAACGGCTCAATAGTATTTCATATATAAATATATACAGATTATCTGTATTTTTTTACACATTCACATTTTCTTCATCCATTTATTTGTTGACTGGCTACCTAAGCCATTTCTGTAGCATGGCCATTATGAGTTGCACTCCAGTAACCTTTAGACTGCCAGTATCTCTCAGAATCCTGACTTATTTCTCCTGGTGTTGTAGGCAGCTGAATTAGATAGAAATATTATAGGCAGTCAGACAGGGCCAGGCCCTCAAGGATGACATGGAAGACAAGGTAACTTTAAAACTAGAGACAGACACTCCTCCACTGCTGCAGGCCAGATCTCAAGACAAAGAGCAAACAAAAGCAACTACACACTTCCTTCAGGGTGGGCAACAGGAATTGATATGCTAAATAAGTATCAATCACCTTGAAAGAGCTTGGGAAGAGTCACCAGCCCAAGCCCAACAGGAAGAAACTTTGCTCTGTATTCTTGCCCGCTTACTTGCTTTCCCACTGGATCCCAATTTTAATCAATTTTGCCTGAGGAATGGTGCTTGTTATCTCATTGGTTGACCACAGTTTTGTCCCACCTCATACCCACTAAGCCAGTTTCCATATCTTCTCCACAACCTTAGGCCCACCTCACCACATGGTTTTCCTCTATAAAAATCCCTGGAAGAGACAGCTTCCCAGGGACACCCTCTCAGGTCCCCCCTCCTGTCTCTGTCGCAGACAGGAGCTTTCTTTCCCTCAATAAATATGTTCTGCTCATTAACTCCGTTTGTTCCTAAAATTCATTCTTCAGTTTTAGAGAACACAAATTTGGCCCAGGTACTTTTCAGGTTGGAGATCAGTTTTCTCTATATCCTTTGGAGGTTCCCTATTGGAGGTCATTCACCCCAGATCAGTTATTTCTCCCTGCATCATTGGGAATATGCTGGGGAGTGGCACATAACTGGAACAAGTGCTGGTTCTATTTTTATTTTTCTGGA
>PVKN010021442.1:0-15534 GCA_004027915.1 Capromys pilorides
AGAAGGAGAAGGAGAAGGAGAAGGAGAAGGAGAAGGAGAACAACAACAACAACTGTTTCAGGAGATTATGGTGGCTGGTGATGGAGGGAAAGGCATGTTGGAGTCCAGAAGAGAGACAGTAGTGGGTAGATTGGGGAGGGGAAGAAACAGAGATTAGACCACAGAAAGTGGGTGGCAGAGGGAGGTGCCACAAGATGCACAGAGGAATGGCGGGTGGGGTGCAGGAGGACTGCTAGGCCGTCATCCTAGTGCCCAGCTAAGCAGCCCTTATTAGATGATGGCTTTCTGGGAGGAGAGCCAAGATTTCTTCTGGGACTCTCACTCCATGGTTTGCCTCATCTGTCCCTGCCTTGTAGAGTTCTGTCCCAAAGATTTGAACCAAGAGGTTGGAGAAGTTGCCAGCATACTTGCATCCTATTTTGAAGGCAGAAACAAGCCATTTTATTATTCTTCATAGATTCACAGGCTGTTCCTTGGTACTTACATTGTCCTTCTTATTTGAAAATGGCACTGAAATTAATCGATCTAAAAGAGTCAATTTAACTCAAGTTGTCTGAATCATCAAAAATGAAGTCTCAGCAGGACGTGGTGGTGCACACCTATAATCCCAGCACTTGGGAGGCTGAGACAGGAGGATCAGTGTGAGTTCGAGACTAGCCTGGGCTACAAAAGTGAGCTCAAGGTCAGTCTGAACTGCATAGCGAGACCCTGTCTCAAAAAGACAAAAAAGAAGGAGAAGGAGAAGAGGAAAATGTCTAGCGCTATGAGGGAGCATTCTCCTGGACTCCATCTATGACATGATGTTTTCAATCACGTCAAACTGATGTTAACATGTTCCGTAGGACTCTTCTTCTCTTTCAGTGTGGCCAATGCAGGATGCTAACATACTGGCAACACCACCCTTTCTCAATGCCACTAGTACCCCAATAATTACAACAGCCACAAACATCCTATATATTTCCCAAATACTTCTTGAGGGATACGGGTCTATTCCAGCAGATATCCGAGCACTGTACACTTACTAGGACTCTAGGTAATTATATCTGTCATAGTCATATGACCTAACTCAAGGATGTCATCCCTTGAGACAGTTCCCAGAATTTATTTGCAAGAGATGGTTATGTTTTCACAGATCCTTTTGCCCTTCCAAGCATCAGTACAGCTTTTTGGTGTTCCCTGGGGCTTACATGTCTTTGAAGTAACTGTCTTTAAGTAAGAAAGTCTTAATAAGGGAATGTCACCCTGCTTCCCCTTACAAGCCTACCTCTTTATTCTTTCTCTGAGTACAGATCCAAAGGTGGATGTGTCCAGGAGCACAGAGGGCACCAGGAAGGTACAGGGACAGGGGAGTGCCTTCCAAATGATTGGACTGAAAAGTGTTACCCCTGTCCACCACCACACTGGTAGGGGCCACCTTTCCAGGAAGAAGAGCGTTATCTCTAACAATAATTTGACAAGAGAGATCGGAGGCAGCAAGTTTTATCAAGACAAGACTGCAAGAAGGGTTGTCCTTCCCAGCAGGTCTCACCAGTTCTTCTGCCTTCGGGTAGTTTGATCTGACAGCAAAAACTAAGGCCGGGCTTACTTCTAGCTTTGCCTTCAACTCATAACAAGTCTTTCTTGTTGGGATAAATGGTGTTACTCACCTAAGTAAACCACAGCTGCCAAACTTGATAATTGGCTTCTCCAGGATCCTCCCAGAGAAAGGAGTGCTGTGAAATTTGTGTTAGCTTCAGTGCAGTCTGCACTTTCACTCTCCAAGTGATGAGACATTGTATCGCATGCACCATATCATGATGGGACCGCTTTACCTACTCCTTGCATGAGAATGGGAACAACTGCCCCATTTTCATTGATGGTTATAAGGCTCAAGTGTGCTGCAGACAGGCTCTTTAATTTTTTTTCCCTTGCTCAAACATCAGTTTACAGTAACATAATCTTCCATGGGGCCTCATGGGGAGAAAACAATTTGGACAGCCTGGCTGCAACCTGACTCCTAGAGTCTGAAGACACCTGCTGTTCCTGTCTTATCTACTCTGAAAACACATTAGAGAGGCCTCCGCTCCTCACCATCCTCCCTCTCTTTATGCCCTTTCTTTCATCCTGCCCACCAGGCTCAGACAGAGGAGGTCCTGCCACCTGTGCCATCTGCCCTCGCCACCAGCCTTGCCTCTTTGCACAAGGCCTTAAGTCCTCCCTGATGCTGTCTCCATCCCCCCCTCCCTTCCCTCCCTCTTTCTGATTCACTGATCCTTCTCATGAAGCACACCTCCTCTGTTCCACCAATGAAGCAAGCAGAACGCCTGTAGGCTGTCACTCCATGACTCCACTCCACTACCCTGCTCATGTCCTCTCTTTCTTTGCCAAACTTCTAGTCCGCATCCCTTTAGATGAATCGAGTCCCTCTTCCAGAATTCCAGTGGACTTGCATTCTCCCGAGCCATTCCAGGCCAGGCTGCTCACCTGATCTCGCTGCTATGGGCTGCACTTGGCAATCCCGACTGGAAAGATTCTCGGTCTTAGAGCTCCAAGTTTCCTAATCAGCCCTCCCTTCTTTGTTTCCTTGTCTCATCAGCCCTTCCTTCTGTACAGTCTCTCCTCTAGAAATGACACCCACAATCAAGTCTTTCAAATGCTCCATCCTATCTTTGCAGGGTCCTTTTAAACAGCTGTGGCTGTCCCCACACTGGAATGAATCCAACCTCCCCCTATCCAGGCTCCACCAACTACCAACCAAGAGGTGGTGTCACTTCTGACCCACAAATTTCTATCAGTGGTACTATTACTCACTTACTGAGCCATATCCAAAATTCCAGTCTTTTCCTCTTTCCTGTTTTTTAATTTGTTTTTGAGGCTTGTTTATTTGTTTGTTTGTTTGTTTGTTTGAGGGGACAGGGTCCACACTGCCCAGTCCTGAGTTCTGGGAACCCTCTTGCCTCAGTCTATGGAATAGCAGGACTACAGGTAGGCGCCACTGCTCCCAGCGATTAAGCCCTCTTCCTTCTTCCTGGTAGCTCTCTCTTCTATTTCCACTGCCACCACCCTGCTTTCTACCACCATCTTCTGCTAGATTAATCTTGCTAAAACTATGCTCACAAACATCTATTCCCTATATTAATCAGAAGGTTTCAATTACAGTCAAAATAAAGCCCAGTTCAAGTAAAAAGAAAGAAAAAAACACTTTAGAATACAGACTTTTAAAAAGATTTATTGGCACATACCTAATGCAAATGCCAGCCATGGAGGCAGGGGAGATAGCTCAGGGGCACAAGTGTCTGCCTAGCAGGTGCAAGGTCCTGAGTTCCATCCCCAGTTCCACAAAAAAAAAAAAGCCAGGCATGTACCTTCAAGTGTGGCTGGGTCGGGCTGGTGAGATGGCTTAGCGGTCTAAAGTGCGTACGTCGGGAAGTTTAGGCCACCACGCAGGAACCGCAGCTCGATCCCAGGCCCCACATGCTGCGCCGCCCCCCACCCCCCAGGGAAGGTTGAGCCGGCCATAACACAAATATGTAATGTGGTTGAAGAAAATAAAATAAACTTTAAAAAAAAAAGGGTGACTGGGTCTGGGTACTGAAGCATTGTCCTTAGGAATCACTCCTCCTTCATTCTTTTGGCTATAGGTTGGTCTCACAGCTGTCACCTGGCTGGCGGTCCTCCTCAGCCACCACCTGCAGAAGTGCAGCATCATTGGAAGAAAATGACACTCTTTCTCAGCTGTTTAACAGAAACCCTAACACTAGTTCTAACTTGCAAGACTTGGGACCAGAGCTCATTCCCAGAGCCAGGAAAATGACATCACTCTTCCCAAACTACACGGACTGGGAGTGGAAAGGTGGTTCCTGTAGAACACGAGGATGCTATTTTCAGAAGAGCACTTGTGCTCCTGCTGGGCAAAGGCAACAGATGTCTAGGACACCGCCCATGACTATACGATAAAATTACCTTCTCTTAGTCCAAGACTCAAGATCCTTTTCACTTACTACGGTCCCAAACTTCCTTTCCCAGTCTCTCCTCCCTCACTCAGTACATGGCCCACTGGACCCAATATGCTCATGTGTTCTCCTTCATGGTCTTTGGCTCTTTGCACCTTTGCTAATGGCACTGTCCTTACCACCTGTCCAAATTCCATCCATGCCCTAAACCTGAGATTAGCTTAGCTGCTTTTCGTCCACTCACATTCCCACATTGCAATTTTATTCACTTGAAATACATTTGTGAACTCTAAGCTGCAGAGTCAGACGGATGTGGAAGACAGTGTCAGCTGTCAGAGTGGGGACACATCTGAGAGTCTAGAAAAAGTCAGCATTAACAGGTATTATTTATTCAGAAGGAGAAAATACATCATAATGATTTTTTTTTTTTTTTTTTTTTTGCAGTACCAGGAATTGAACTCAGGACCTTGCACTTGCCAGACAAGTACTTGTACTACTGAGCTATCTCCCTGGCCCATAATGATAAATTTTGGAAAGGTGATATATGACATACATATCCAAAGAGTAACCACACTTTGTATGATTAGCTGCCTGGTATCCCTCTGTAACACGGCACTTGTGAGCTACATGTTTGTAGCAATTCTTTAATCAGTTATTCCCTGGAAAGATATTTTATAGTATTTTCCATATGGAAATTAGAGGCATGATGGTGCATGCCTGTAATCCCAGCACTAGGGGGACTGAGGCAGGAGGATCAGTGTGAGTTCGAGACCAGCCTAGGCTACCAAAGTGAGCTCAAGGCCAGCCTGCACTGCATAGTGAGACCCTGTCTCAAAAAGACAAAAAAAAAAGAAAATAGAGAAACAGTTCCGTATTTTGAGTTTTTGTTTTTCATTACCGATATATTTAAAAACTTATTTCAGCTTTGCAGCAGATTTAATGTCATATAAGTATTTAGGATGTTGTCAAAGTTCAGGAAAATGCTACCATCAAGTTTTTCAAATTTATGGGTTAGGGATATAGCTCGACAGCACAGCTTCTGCCTGGCAAGTGTAAGGTCCTGAGTTCAGTTCCTAGTATCAAAAAGATTTTTTAAAATTTATTTATTTATTGCTGGGTGTGGTGGTACATACCTGTAATCCCAGCACTTGGGAGGCTGAGGCAGGAGGATCCCTGCTGATTCGAGACTAGCCGGGGCTACAAAAGTGAGCTCAAGGCCAGCCTGAATCATGTAGTGAGATCCTGTCTCACAAAGACAAAGAAATATATATATATATATATATATATATATATATATATATATATATATTTATAAATAGCTGTATGTTATGAGTCGGTGCCAAAAGAAATGACGAGAAGACCCAATGAATTTAGCTTCAGAAGTCTCACTGAGACTTATCTCTCTGGAAGTGAGCCCAGAGCTCCAGAAGCATCTGTTTTATTTAGGGCCAAGGAACGTGCTCAGTGCTCACATGTGTAATCACTTTAGTAAAGAAAGGCTACAATCTCTGACCTCCACCATTTGCCTAATGCTAGGTTCACACAAACACTAATTAGAAAGATTCCAAGCAAGGGAAGAGACAACTAACAAAGAGCCTTCAGGGTAAGTTATTCTCTTCCTCCTTGAATCTCAGCTTTCTGGAATTCCCAAATAACAGACCACAGCTGTCCCTGGGCTTCTTTATTGCTCTTCACCTCTTCGCTCATTTCTTATCACTACTATCTATCTATCTATCTATCTATCTATCTATCTATCTATCTATCTACCTATCTAGCAGAACTGGGGATCAAACTCAGGACCTTGTGCTTGCCAGGCAGGCACTTGTGCCCCTGAGCAATCTCCCCGATCCCTTAAATTTATGATATATGGAGTTCGGAAAATTTTTCAACTAACTAGTTGTTTTTTGTTTTTTTTGAGACCAGGTCTCACTGTGCAGTTCAGTCTCACCTTGAGCTCACTTTGCAACCCAGGCTTGTCTCAAACTCCAAGATCCTCCTGCCTCAGTACGCATGTGCACCACCACACCTGGATGCCTTCTAATATGTTAAATCATTTTGTCTCTCCACTTCCTACAGCCTCTGCCTCTCGGAGCTATGGGATACCTGCAGATCATGGTAAGCATCTGGCCTTGCTCTCTTGATAAGAATCTTCACCTTGCTCTCTAGGTGAAGAATGATACATGAATTGGCACAGAGATAAAAGACCTATTTTTGGAAGCCATCTCATTTCCTGTGCTGGAATAGCCAGCATTTGCTTTTCCCAAGGGAGTAACTGAATTATGTAAATACACCTTACTAAAATCACCGCTAAACGTATTGCAGCTCAGCTCTCACTTAGCTGAACTCCAAAACATTCATGGCTATTCTAAGGCCATGAAGAAAAGAATTATCATGAGGAAACCAGGAAGTTAAGTTGCCCTATAACAAATATGATTAGGCCAGCCAGATAGCTCAGCAGACTAAAGCACCTGCTTAGGCAGACGCAGGGACTTGGGGTGGGTGGGTGTCAATCCCCAGTGTGCCATGCCAGCCTTGTCCCCGGGGTGCACTAAGGTGTTGATTGAGACTGGGCATGGTGCTGCAAGCCTGTAATCCCAGTGCTTGGGAGGCTGAAAACAGGAGAATCACTGGGTCTGATCTACATAGTGAGACTCTTAGGCCTTGTACCAAATACATAAAAAAAAAGAATATGATTGTCTTAGTTACTTTTTACTCGTTGCTGGGACAAATACCCAACACTCAGAATGAAGGAAGGAAAGGTTTATTTAGCTCACAGTTGCTGGAGGTTTCAGTCCATATTCAGTTGGCCCAAGGCTGAGTGGAACAGGGCAGAAGGCATCCAGTTCATGGCAGCAGAACAACCACCGGGGCAGAGAGTAACAGCTCTTTAAAAAGTCTCTGTGTGCTCAGTCACTCTGCCGTGGGCCCATTGTGCCCTAGGGTGGAACCAATCATACCCCAGGATGGGCCCTTGATCCCACTTTAGGGAGGAGCCAGTCATATCCCTAGGCAGTCCCAGGTCATGCTCCAGGGAGGAACCAATTGTAACACATAATCCTAGTGGATCATGACTCATGTCTCAAACTCTAGAAGTCCCCACCCCATGATTGCATGAGGCTTTGGGGGGACAACTAGACATAAACCATAACAATGATCATTATGTATACCTAACTTGTACTCTTTAAGTAGCAAAAATAAATAAAATAAAGCTAAATTTACCATTTGTGGATCAAATTTATTTTGTTTTTCACAAAAACATGATCATGTAGATTATGAACAACTTTAAAATGAACAGCGATGATAACCACAAGAAATACTAAATATCTAACCTAGTATACCATACTTGGTTGATTCTGCAAGAGTCTTTGTCTTTCATTGCCTGATCTCTTTTATAATTCTGGAACTTAGGGCCAGGAGATAGCTCAGGGGCACAAGTGCCTGCCTGGCAAGCGCAGCTCGATCCCTGGTTCTGTAAATAAATAAATAAATAAATAAATAAATAAATAATTCTGGAACTTGTAGAAAAACATATGACAATTTAAATGATTGCTATTCATAAAAAGAAAAAGTATATTATTTTATACAATACAATTGATTATTGCTATGTGAATTCTTAACTATTTGAGTCTATATGCAAGAGTGTCTCAGCAATGACGTATACCCATATATGTGTGGTATGAAAGTATTTTCTTTTTTCTTCTTTTTTTTTTTTTTGCGGGACCTGGGTTCATACTCACAACCTTGCACTTGCCAGGAAAGCACTTGTGCCACGGAGCTATTTCCCCAGGCCCTGGTATGAAGATATTTTATATATAGTTTATATATTACATGTAGTTTGAAGTCTCTTTTGAGCCACTGGTAGCCTTTTATTGGTTCCTTCATTAATGAATCATTAAATAAAATATTTGACGTATGTTCATTTTATTTTCACAAAGTCATCGTTTTACCTTTTAAGGGCTAGGTAGATAGCTCAGTAGAATAAGCGCTTGCATGACAAGCACAAGATCCTGAGTTCAATCTCCAGTACCAAAAAAAAAAAAAGGAGGGGCCAGAAAATTAGCTTAGTGGTCTAAAGCACTTGCTTAGGCAAGCTTAGATAACCGCAGGGACCGCAGTTCAAACCACAGCACCACATGTTACACAAGCCCTACCCTCAGGGCAGGCTGAGCCAGCTATAACATAAATAAATACATACATACATACATACAGTTTTTAAAAAAGTTTAAGCTTTTTTTTGTCTTTTTGAGACAGGGTCTCACTATGCAGTTCAGGCTGGCCTTGGACTCACTTTTGTGGCCCAGGCTGGTCTCAAACTCACACTGATCCTCCTGCCTCAGCCTCCCAAGTGCTGGGATTATAGACGTGTGCCACTACGCCTGGCCTAAAAAAAAAGTTTAAAAGATACTTTTACCTTTTAAAAAATGAATCCTTTCGCTGGGGTGGTCCACAAGACCTTGGGTTCCATCCCACTAAAAATAAACAATAAAGCACTTCATCCTTTAACAGTATCAATACATTGCTCGGACCTTCTCAGGACCTGGCGAAAGGCCATACACTAGTGATTCGGTGCTTAAATCCCCTTAGCTCTAGGAAAACCAACCTCTGCTTTTGACCCTGACATCTTGTGACACAGCTAATAACCAGGGGTGACACTATACGCTTAGGAAGGCCGTTTAACCCCATGTGAAATTCAAATGATAAGGAGTGCTGAAGACAAAAATAGAAAAGGAGCTGTGAAATTGACACCATCATGTTCAGAGCAAAACCAGCTCTCCACACTACTTGTGACAGGGCATATCACTCTGGAATGGAATTCTAGGTCTCATTCCAACAGGCTTCTTGCCATAGCCCCTAAACCCAATCAACAATTGTTCATTCCAGAGCACCTTCCTTCCTAAAGGAACATCCTAGAACAGAACATCTCTAACTATGTCAGTTCCCTGAGTCCTTCCCCAGTCAAAGAAGTATGAGCCCAGGGAAACTGGTCCAAATGTTAGGGAAGAGGAACTAGGAAATGCCAGCCACTTGTTGGAGGGTGCAAAGAGGTGTTAGGGAAGAGGAACTAGGAAATGCCAGCCATTTGTTGGAGGGTGCTTTGCTTAGAGAAAAGGTCATGTTCCCATGGCCCCTGACATTTCAAAAGTCATAGGGAGGTGTTTTGTTGGTGGTAATAATGGATGAGAGACAGAGACAGTGAGAGAAACAGAAAGAGAGAGAGAGAGAGAGAGAGAGAGAGAGAGAGAGAGAAACAGAAAGAGAGAGAGAGAGAGGGAAACAGAGACAGAGACAGAGAGTTGCTAGGGATGAAACCTAGGTGAGGCAGATTGCTCTACCACTGAGCCATATTCTCAGTCTAAGTTTATTTTTTTTTTCTTTTTTCTTTTTCTTTTTTTGGCTGGACCAGGATTCAAACACACGACCTTGCACTTGCCAAACAGGCACTTTTGCCACAGTGCTATCTCCCCAGCCCCTCAAGTTTATTCTTAATGTAACAAAAATTGTAAGATATCAAGATTAGTAGCCAGGCATGGTGGCACACGCCTGTAATCCCAGCACTCGGGAGACTGAGGCAGGAGGATCGGTGTGAGTTCAAGACCAGTCTGGGCTACAAAAGTGAGCTCAAGACCAGCCTGAACTGCCATCAAGACCCTGTCTCAAAAAGACAAAAAAAAAAAAAGGATTAGTGCGTAGTAAAAATATAATATTGGCTGTTGCTCAAGAATGAAATTGATCACCATAGATTCCTTGTCTAAATCAGGAGAAACATTAATAAAATGCAACCTGTTGATTGAAAGTAAACTGAGGCCAGGCGTGGTGGCCCACGCCTGTAATCTCAGTACTTGGGAGGCTGAGGCAGGAGGATTGGTGCAAGTTCGAGACCAGTCTGGCCTACAAAAGTGAGCTCAATACCAGCTTAAACTGCATAGTGAGACCTTGTCTCAAAAAGAAAGAAAAAAAAAAAAAAAGAATCAAAATGTATGTCAATATCAAATAAAAGGGGCTGGGGAGATAGCTTGGTGGCATAAGTGCCTGCCTGTCAAGATCAAGGTCCTGCCAGTAACACATGCCAGAATTAGGCATGGTGACATATGTCTGTAATCCCAGATGCCAGAGCTGGGGAGGCTGAGACAAGAGTCAAAACTGCATAGTGAGACATTGTATAAAAAAAAAAAGAAGAAGAAGAAGATAAAATAAAGGGCAAGAAGCCTGAGAAAGGGGCCGGGAGATAGCTCAGGGGCACAAGTGCCTGCCTGGTAAGTGCAAGGTCCTGAGTTCAATCCCTGGTTCTGAAAAATAAATAAATAAAGCCTGAGAAAGAATGGGGGACAGTTGGAATCAGCCATCCAGGTTGCAGACATCTACTGACTCCACTGAGGCCCAAGGTCACCTTTAATGTTTCATTTTCTTGTTTTCTTTGTTTCTCTATTTCTATTCTCTAGCCTAATATGGCTCAGATGGCTGTGGAGTAGGACAGTGTTCATCAGGGCCAAAAGACTTGAGTTTAAATCTCATGTACAATTCCCACTTGATCTTGCACTAATAGGTTAACCTAGCTCAAGTGAAGGTGAGATAACCCTGCGAAGCTGACAAAGCCAGCAGTCAGGAACCCAGCACCGCACCTGGTAGACAGAGAGCCCAGTAACCTCCATCCTTCCCCTTGTGAAGAGGGAGAAAGCGAGGGAATCCTCACTCTACAGCAGGCTTCTTGAGCTTCAATGTGTATGAAACACCAAGGGCATTGTTAAGAGCAGATCCTGATTCAGTAGCTCTGGCTGGGGGCTCAGCTTCAGCATTTCCATGTTGCTGGTTCAGGCACGACACTTTGAGTACTAAAGTTTTAGAGGCAGAAAGCAAAGCAAAGGTGCTGGGCCTGGTGGCGCATGCAAACAAAGATCAAATTAAACCAAACCAAACAAGCCGGGTGTAGTGGCGCATGCCTGTAATCCCAGCACTTGGGAGGTATGAGTTCGAGATTAGGCTGGGCTACAAAAGTGAGCTCAAGGCCAGCCTGAACTGCATAGCGAGACCCTGTCTCAAAAGACAAAAACAAACAAACAAAACAAAACACAGAAATGATCAGGAAGAAAGATTAATACAGAGAACAATAAGTCAATATGTATAGAATTCCCTATACTGTATGCCTAGAAATGTATATATAAATACATTTTCCAGAAATTACTTATTTATCTATTTATTTATTTGGTACAGGGTCTTGCTGTTGTAGGTAGCTAAATTAGATAGAAATATTATAAGCAAAAAAAAAAAAGAAATATTATAGACAGTTAGGGCCAGGCCCTCAAAGACAACATGGAAGGCAAGGTGACTTTACAACTATAGACAGATACTCCTCCGCCTTGAGCCAGATCTCAAGACAAGAAAAAACAAATGCAGCCACATACTTTCCTAAGGAGCTAAAGAAGTATCAATCACCTGGAAAAAGCCTGAAAGAGTCATTAGACCAAGCCCAACAGGAAGAGCTGTTCAGTATTATATATATATATATATATATATATATATATATATATATATATATATAAAATAGAGGAAAACCACGTGGTGAGGCAGTTCTAAGGTGATAGAGAACAAGGGAGCTCGCTTAGGTGGGCATGAGGGGGAACAAAATTATGATCAATGAGATTACAAGCACCATTGCTCAGGTAAAATTGATTAAAATCAGGATCAAATGGGAAAGCAAGTCATGTAGCAAGCTGGCAAGAATACTGAACAAGGGCCCAGTGAGATGCTGAGCTAATAATATATATATATTATGGCCGGCTCAGCCTGCCCTGGGGTTAGGGCTGGCACAGCATGTGATGCCGGGGATCGAATCGCAGTCTCTGTGGTTGCCTAAGCAGGCGCTTTAGACCTAGACTGCTGAACTATCTCACTGGGCCTGCCTCACCACGTGGTTTTTCTCTATAAAAGTCCCTGGAAGAGACAGCTTCCCGGGGACCACCCACTCGGGACCCCTCTTCTGTCCCTCTCTCGGACAGGAGCTTTCTTTTCCCTAATAAATCTATTCTGCTCATAACCTCTGTTTGTTCTTAAAATTCATTCTTCAATTTTAGAGAATACAGACTCATCCCAGGTACTTGTCAGGTTCGGAGACCTTTTTGCCCTGTGTCATTTTGGAGATCATCCACTTAGGATCAGTTTTTCTCCCTGTATCATTTGGAGGTTCTCTATAGCCTCACTATGCAGCTTGGACTCCTGCTGATTCTCCTGTCTCAAGTCTCCCTGAGAGCTGGAATTACAGGTGCCCACGGCCACACTGGGTTAGGGCACAGCACACCCAGGGCTCTGGGGCTCGCACTGCCTGTGGTACAGGGGATCAAACTCAGACCCTTGTGACTGTCAGGCAGGCGCTGAGACTACTAAGCTATCGCCCCAGTCACTATAAACACATTTTAAAATTTCATTCTCCCCCCCCAAAAAAAAATTATTCTCAAAACAACTCTGAGATTTTCTTTCCATGATATAAAACAGGAAGGTGATAATTTGTTGCTCCAATTCCGAGTGTTGTAATCCTAAAGTTTGTACTCAAAGCACATCTTGACAGAGAACACTGACAGCCAATCCAGAAGTAGGTAAGGAGCACAAGAGAATGACCACATGGGCACTAGGGATGTGAAGAGGAAAGGGGGCTCGGAGGCTATGGAAGGTAGCTGTAAGAGTGTAAGGACAATAAGCCCCCTTCTTCCCTTCCTCCTTCAAAAGCTAGAACAGTTGCTGCTCAAGGTTCAGCCTTTCAGCTTTTGAATCGGGTCATCACTGACAAGGTATTGATTCAACAGCTGCCTTGCATGGATCTGGTCCAACTTCACCTGTCAAGGTGTTTCCACGGTTACCAAGATAAGAAATGCAAAGCAAGGTCAAAAGGAGAACGATCACATACTGCCATTCTAAGGGGACTTTTTCAACCATTGAGCTTAGCATGAGCTCACATAATCTAAGTTTAACAGTGAACTAGCAAACAAGTGCTGGAGCCAACGGTCTGAGTGCCTTCGTATAATGACATCTAACAAGTGACAGTCACATGAAATGAGGAAAACACAGCCAGAAATGCCTTGTTATGAAATAGCAAGGTTCACTTGGGAGGCTGAAGCAGGAGGATCAGTGTGAGTTCTAGACCCGCCTGGGCTCCAAAAGTGAGCTCAAGGCCAGCCTGAACTGCATAGCAAGATCCTGTCTCAAAAAGACAAAAACGAATAAATAAAATTAATTAATTAAAATAAAATAGCAAGGTTACACTGGTTAGATTCCATACACTGTGAACTGCATTTAGGGCAGAAATCCCAAAATAATGCTTTTAAATAAACTATAACCTTAATTTTGTTCTAAGATGACATACCTAACAACCTCAAGGTATTATCCAGGAGCATACAGTATCAACTTGTACTCAAATTAGTAAGTTGCTCCAGAAGTTATCATGAAACTTATTATTTTCTTTTTTTTTCTTTTTTTTTTTTTTTTGGCAGGACCAAGGTTCAAACTCAACCTTGCACTTGCCAGGCAGGCACTTGTGCCATGGAGCTATCTCCCCAGCCCTTTTTTTGGGGGGGCGGGGACTGGGGATTGAACTCAGGACCTTACACTTATCAGGCAAATGTTTATTCTACTGAGCTGTCTCCCTTGTTTGTTTGTTTGTTTGTTTTTGTCTTTTTGAGACAGGGTCTCACTATGCAGTTCAGGCTGGCCTTGAGCTCACTTTTGTAGCCTAGGCTGGTCTCCAACTCATATCGATCCTCCTGCCTCAGCCTCCCAGGTTCTGGGATTACAGTTGTATACCACCATGCCTGGATTGTTTTTTGTTTTGTTTTGTTTTTCATTTTAGAAATTTTTAATTAAAAGTTGCACACAGGAGTTCTTTATTCCTGCATCTTCTCAATTCTTTCTTCCTTGTATTTGCCTTTTTCCTTTCCTACTTGGTGAGACTTGGCTTTCCGTTCCAGGATCCTTTTGCAACCTCTGTCTAGTTTTAGCCTGGTGGGCTGGGGAGATAGCTCAGTAGAATAAGTGCTTGCTTGGCAAACACAAGGGCCTGAGTTCAGTCCCCAGTTCCACAAAAAAACTAAAAAAATTAAAAAAAAAAAAACACTTTAGTTTTAGCCTGGTGATGACCACCTCACTGGGGTGAATGCCCATGTGGACAGTTGTGCCATTTGCCTTTTCCCGCTGCACCCATTCGATGTGGATGACATACTTCTTCCTGTAAACCTGGACTACTTTGCCAACCTGCTGACCTTTTAGGGTCCTCACCAACCAGAACTCATCTTCCTTTTGGATGGACATAGAGCAAACGTTGTATTTCTGTCTCAGCTCTTTGGAAAGATGGGAAGACATAATTTTCCTGCAAATATGGGAAGGCACATTGAAATGCCTTTTACGGTTTTGCTTTGGTCCGAAGTCAGAAAAGAATTAAACTTTCTTTTGGCCGCTGCAACTCCAGCGAAAGCTGCAAAAGGCAAAATTTAGGATTGTTAAATACCAAGAGTTCACGTAATTTTTTATATTATGAACTCCCTTCTCTGGAGATGCAGGATATGAGGTGAACTGAACTACAGGGTCTCCCATTCTTGTCTCCAGGGATAAGATCTGGCTAGAATGATGCCCTACGGACAATTAGATCAATGATAATCGAAGAATAAAAAAAATAACACCAGGAAAATGGTCATAAAAATGGTCAAGAAGAAAACAGAAGCAGCTTTATACAAGAAAAACCAAGTGTACCTAGTATGAGCCACAGACATCCATCTTTTCTTTTTTTTTAGTAAAGAGTCTACAGGGTCTCACTACACATATTGGACACTCAGTGATCCTCCTGTTTTCAGCATCCCAAGCCCTGGGATTACAGGTGCACGCCACCATACCCAATCTCAGTCAACGTCTCAACGTACCCCGGGGGAGGAGCCAGCACATCATACCGGGATGAAACCCCAGTCCCTGCATCTGTCTAAGCAGGCACTTTAATCTGCTGAGCTATCTGGTGGTCCCTCCACACATCCATCTTACTTAATCATCACAAATTTGTGGGCTCAACAGTGATATGCTTGTTTTATAGATTCTAGAACTGTAATTAACCTGTAAGTTAATTAACTTCTTCACTATGTCATGAACCAGTTAGGAGTGAAAGGGTGGGGGCCATGCTCTCACAGAAGACATGCGGACTCAAGTAGAAAATGCCTCCCTATAGAAAGTCTCCATTTTATGTATTTATGTATTTATGTATTTATTTATTTATTTATTTATTTATTTATGTACATATTTATTTATTTATCTGTGGCCAACTCTGCCTGTCCTGGGGGCGGGGCTGGCATGACATGTGGTGCTGGGGATCAAACCATGCTTTCTGTGCTTTGTCTAAGCTTGCCTAAGCAAGCACTTCTGATGCTGAGCTATCTTACCAGCCTCCTTTTCTTTTCAACACAATCTCAATTTTTTTTTTTTTTGTCTTTTTGAGACAGGGTCTCCCTACACAGTTCAGGCCAGCCTTGAGCTCACTTTTGTAGCCCAGGCTGGTCTTGAACTCACACTGATACTCTTGCCTCAGTCTCCTAAGTGCTGGGATTACAAGCATGCACCACCACACCTGGCCACAATC
>PVKN010021443.1:0-15534 GCA_004027915.1 Capromys pilorides
TCTATATAATTGATGGAAGGTATCTTACAATAAACAAAATTCATGCGAATCAAACTCTTATATTCCATATTTTTTTAAAAAACTAAATGCTTGTAAAAGAAAAAAGCAAAATGATGTAGAATTATGGAAAATTACCTCAACCTTCAGTTCTCAGATACAACACTGTTAATTTTCAATCTCAGCAGGGGTTTTTTGTGGGGCAGGTGAGACAGCCTGGGTCTCGCAATATAGTTCTGGCTGACCTTGAACTAGCTATGTAGCCCAAGCTAGCCTTGAATTCTCAGTAATCCTGCTTCAGCCTCCTAAATGGTGAAATCACAGTCATGCACCACCACATCTGGCTTTGCAAGATTTTAAATGGACAGATAAATATTTTTCATGAATGGTATCACCTAGAATCTATATTTTTATGTAATTTAAAAAGTAAACTGTTTAAATGCATGCTCACTGCATTACTGTGAAATATATATATATAAGCTGTAAAATTGAAATCCTCCATGCCTACTTTGTCTTGCCCCTATCATATTTCCTTCTCCTGAGATACCATACATTAATAACTAGTGTTCTTCTAAACTTTTGTCTGTACACGTATGAAATGCATGCACATATTATAAGAAGCAGCTAAAAACACAGACCCAGGGTCATTCTGCCTCTGCCACTGGTCTAGGTGTGTAACTGTGGGCCAATGAGTCAACCTTATGATGCCTCACTTTTTCTATAGAAAGATCATAAAATAGTACCTGCCTCATTAGATTGCTGAAAGGTATAAAGTTAGTAAATATACAAAGCCTTTCAGGTGGCGCCAGACACACAGTAAATACTTTGAAAACATTTTCCCATACTATATACGTACATATACAGCTACAGGCCATTCAGGCTTTCTCCTCTTTTTTGACAAGCAAGATTCTGTGTACCTTTCTATGATTTCACTTTAAAAACAGTCACAAAGACTAGCCCATGACAACAAATATCTACATAGTATTTGTAATGGCTTGATTTTGGTTAGATTGTGGTGATCTTTTTAGGTTTTGAAGTTTATCTGTGGCCTAGAATTTATTAATTTATGTAAAATGCTGTTTACTCAGTTAATGCTTACGGAATACCTGCTGTTTTGTAGGAACTGGCATGAGTTCCAGGAATAAAGTGACAAACAAGAAAGATGAGAAAGATAGTCCCAGCCATCCTAGAGTCACCACCAGTGAACACACAGAAATAATGTCTGCTCTGCTTGTTGTATGCACATGTGCGCATATAGTCTTTTGCTTACTCGCTCTGAGCAGACCTAACCATTTGCATTAATCTGGTGAGAAGTTAGCAAACTTTCCATAGAGGAAGAGGAGTAAATATCTTAGGCTTTGCAGGCCACATATGGTCTCTCACATGTTTTTCTCTATTTTGCTTTGTTTTTGTTAAACATGTAAAAGTGTAAAGATTCTTCTTAGCTCAAGGAGTCCACAGAAACAGACTATGGGCTGTATTTGTTTTTTGTTTTTAATCTGTAGAGCACTAAAAGAAGTGTTAAAGATGGGGAGGGGGTATTTTTGTAGTTGTGGAATCTCAGTGTCTAGTGCTTCTGATCTTTCCTCTTCCTCACAGTAACTCTCTAATGCAGCCTGTGTCATACTCAGCCTTGTCCTCTTTTCGTATCATCATGGTTGCTGAGGCTAATGGTTGCAGCTGCCAATGGTGGCACACAGTTTAGGTGGTGGTCAGCATGGTCAGGGTGCAAAATCCACGGCTCTGTTCTCAGTGCCCCAGTGTTCCTTTGTCAAGGCTCTGAAATCAGTGGGTCTTGGCCTGTACCATTGTGGGCATCAAGGAGGGGACAGGTTGACCAAGCAAGCAAAGCAGCAGTAGGCCCAAAGACCTTTCCTACTGATAGAATTTGGCACTTAAGGGCTGTCTTCATTACTTTATCACCCCTGTGGCATAATACCTAACACTCATAACTTAAAGGAAGAGAGGCTTATTTTGGACCATGGTTTCAGAAGTTTCAGTCCATAGTTTGCACGCTCAGGGCTGCATGGAAGAAGGGCTTGGGCAAAGGACAGCTGCTCATCCCATCGCAGTAAGGAAGCAAAGATGAGAGGGAGGAGCTGGGGCTGGGGTGTAGGTTGTACTCTTCCAGGTCCTCCCTTCAGTGACTGGATCCCACCAGCCAACACCAAGTCAGCTTTTAACTCATCAGTGAAACAACATGAGGCTGTTGGTGGACACCCAAAATTTAAACCTTAACATTCCACCCCTGGCCCTTCAAAACTTCATGTGCATTTCTCCTTATGCAAAATGCATGTATCCTAACTCTTAAGGTTGCCAAAGTTTTAACAGTTCCTGCATGGCTGAAAAGTTCAAGTCTGAAGTTTTTTCTGAGACTCAAGGTAAACTTAGCTGTGAATTCCTATAAAATATCAAGAACCATGTTAAACACTGCTGACATACAATGGCACGGAGTAGACATTCCCATTTCAAAAGAGAGAAACAGGGAGATAAAAAGTTTTGGATCATGTTGATTTTTGAAGTTCTGTCAGTGCGTCTTTCCTATTGTCCCGAAGCAGAGCTTAGGCTTTTTTTTTTTTTTCCAGTGTTCTCATTTTTTTTTTTTTTTGTACTGGGAACTGAACTCATGATCTCATGCTTGCTAGGCAGGCACTGTGCTGCTGAGCTATATCCCCAGCCCTAGCCTTTTTTTAACACTAAACTTTTCAGTAGCCATTTTCTCCTTTGCTCCAACTTTGTGGACATTTCTTTTTTGGCAAAAAAGAAAATTTTTTATTACTAGTAGACCACATATTTTGGTCTTTTTTTTTTTTTTTTGCGGGACCAGGGTTCAAACTCATGACCTTGCACTTGCCAGGCAGGTACTTGTGCCGTTAAGCTATCTCCCCAGCCCCCCAAATGAAAACCTTTTAAATTGGCTTTTTGTTCCTGTTTCTCACTGTAGATCTTGTTAAAAGTTACAAGCAACACCTATGCAACACCCTGGACATTAAACTGCTTTGAAATTTCTGCTGCTGAACTAAGGCTGATTGGTCACTGTCCTTAATCTCAATCTCCTACATAGTCTCAAGACATGAGCAAAATTTGGACAAATTTTGTACTAGAATATACCACACATGGTTTTGAGTCCAGCAGCCAGTAGAGTTCTAGTTCCCCCCTGAAATCTCCTCAGGGCTTTGATCATCTGCATTTCTGTTAGCATTCTGGTCTTCATACCTCTAACCAGAATCTTTATCAAGCACAGTTTATAGATTCTAGGTTTGGGGGTTAGGGAGATAGCTCCGTGGCACAAGTGCCTGCCTGGCAAGTGCAAGGTTGTGAGTTTGAATCCCAGTCCCACCAGAAAAGAAAAAAGATTCTAGGCTTCCCTAGCTGGCAACTCTAAACCTTTCCAAACTTTTCCCGCAAGCTAGGCTTCTAAACTACCTAGTCAGGTATAGTCATGGCAGCAACAACACCTGTGGTACCAAAATCTGTCTTAATTACTTTTTGTGTTGCTGAGATACAATACCCAACATCCACAATTTAAAGAAGAGGTTTATTTTGACTCAGTCTTTGAAGTTCCAGTCAGTGCTCAGCAGGCTTTGAGGCAGCAGCAACATGGTGGAAGGGCCTGGGCAGAGGACAGCAGACCGCAGCAGCCAGACCTGTCCACTGATGAATACAGCTCCTCTGGGATCCATTTGCCTTCCAGACTTGTAAGGCTTTTGAGGCACACCCCAGCTCTGAACCATTATGGGGGCTGTTTGGGGCAGTTATTTGGCAAGACACTGTCCTAGGACGTGCCTGTCACTAGTGTTCTTGAATTTGATCACCAGCTGTCCCTTTGATAGCCTCTTCTAAGTGATCTTAAGACACCCTGTCCACATGTTGATTGGCCACAGGAAATAGAAAAGAGCATTTCACTGTTAATGGAACCTTCATTTTTTCGTGATTGTTTTTATAATGATATTACATTGAGCCTTCACTTTTTCCTAATTATTGCTGTTGTGAGTGACACTGCCTGCTATAGCAAATGCCCTGCCTCATCATGGTCTGCCTGTCTACACACCAGGACCTGGCACAGCTCCCACTTGAAATCTGTCACCTTCTGCACCTGCTACTAACCCCTGCTGCCCAGGCTTATCAATTCTCTGGGCCTTGTCAAGAGATCCATATATGCCTGAGAGCATCTCTCCCATGTGGACTGCTGCACATCAGACCACCTCCCCATCAGCCCCATTCTGTCTGCTTTATTACCTTCCAGAAAGTCTTCACACATTCTGTTTATTGACATCATTCTCATTTCCTGCTAAAATTATAGATTTTTTACTTTTACATTTATTCAGTAATTTACATGGTAATTCTTGATTATCGTGGCATCTTATTCTGGTATTACATGGGAACATAGCTTCAAAACCACTGGCCTTGATTTTAAAAAGTTAAATTTGCTTCCAGCATCCCCACTTCAGGCTCTTGTATCAGAAAAAAAATGACAGAAGTATCATGCAGGGCTAGCATGTTGCTAAGCAGATAAAAGACCTTGCATCTGTTTTTCTGTCAAGAATATGTTTGGCTTATGCTTTCAATTGCTTATGCCAAAAACCCTTGGAATATCCTTAAATCTATTATTTCTCTCACCTCTAATCCATCAAAAAATCCTGTTGGCTCTCCCTTCCTAACGTAATCCAAAACCAACACTTCCAGGCTTCCTTCCTCTAGCCTTTACATTAGGGAAATTACCTCTAACAGGTCATCTTGACTCCAATTTGTAACAGGAAGGATCTTTTCATAAGTCTTCCTTAGCAATTTCTTTTTTGTTTCCTTACCTTTCCCTCCCTAACCTTTTTGCAACACATATACTCTTCCCTTTGCCGTGCATTCTCAGTTGTAAAATGAAGCCTCACCCAAATGGTGAAGTCATTAACTGCTAAAGTAATCTTTTTTTAGCTTTATAGAACCCAGAGCATCAGAATATTTGTAACAGGCCTCCGTAGTCTTTATTTAGCTCTGTAAATTGCTGTGAGGATTAGAATGCAGGAACTCTCCCCAGAACATTGACATTGCTATGTCGTGAGTAGAGAAAAAGAAAGGAGACACATCCTGAATGATGAAGATCCCACTAAGCATGTGGCTTCCTGCCCAGCTCCACCTTCCCTATCAGTCCTTTGTGTCCCAGAGTCCTCCAAGATGGACTTCTATAAGGAGTAACCATTCCGTCTTCTTCAGAGTCAGCTGTTGAGTAAACTTAATTCCTTCCCAACAATTCTTAACATCCCTGGTACTGCCAAAAAAAAAACAACTTACCTCCCAAGTGTTGGCCTTCAAGTGGCAGGAACAAGGGAACAAGCCTGCAGCAATAAAATGATCCCTTCTTTATTCAACATCTTCCAATGGCTTCTCATCTAACTCAGAGTAAAGGTAAAAATCCTGATAATGGCCTAATGGCCTCTGGCCCTCACCTCTCTCTAATCTACTCCTGTTTCACAGCTCCTTGCCCCCTCCCCACCACACACACACCTCAGGCTGCTCCAGCTTCATGGGACTCCTGGTTGCCCCTCCAGCATACCCACAGCTCCCATCTTGGAGCCTCTGCAGTTGCTGCATTTTTCACTCCTGCTCAGCCCTCTGTATGGCTGGCTCCCACCCCTCCTGTAGGTATCTGTTGATCTATCCTTATAAGAGCTGCCTCCCCAGACCACCCTGTATAAACAACACGTGTTCCCACCCTTTTTTTGTGGTACTCCGTGCCCTCACTGCCTTGTCTTGTTTTCCTCTATTGTAGATATCTTCAGCATACATACTTAATATCTGCTCACTTACATATTTGTCATCTGTCACTCTTTTTAGAGTACAAGCACCTGGCAGAAAGGACCTTTATCTTTGTTGCTTATTGCTGTGCATCCACTCCCTAGAACAGCAACTGGAGTTTAGTGTATACCTAGGACATAGTTGGATGAATGGATGGATGAATGAATGGATGAATGTACATGTTTATTGCCCTAAACATGAGCACAAGTTGAGTACCCTTTATCTGAGTACTACAAGTGTTTGATTTCAAAACTTTTAAACTTTGGCATATTTACACAGAATGTACTGTTTGAGCTGTGATCAAGAAGTTTCCACTTTCAGAGCACATCACATATCTGATTTTCAGATTAGGGATGCACGAATGTTACGAGAACTTATAGGATGCTCAGCTTCTGTTATGAGCTTAGATATCACAAAGTCTAACTGCTTTCAAAACAACAAAGTAATTGGCCAGGTGTGGTGGTGCATGACTGTAATCTCAGCACTGAGTAAGCTGAGGCAGGAGGATTACTGTGAATTTTTTGAGGCCAGCCTGGGCTACATAGTGAGTTCAAGGCCAGCCGGAACTACGTGAGGAGAACCTGTCTCAAAAACAAGAAAAAACACATTTTACAAAATATATCTCATAAAACTGTGTTTAACAATTTCTGAGAAATATCTTAGAGGCATTTTACTTTTCAGCATATTATACAAATACTTTGTTTTCATTCTACGTAATGGCCGCTTGAGTTGTTCTTGAGAGTGAATGGGATTGAGTTTGTAAAAGTCTGTACCTGTTGTCTACTTCATTGCAGATGGAGAGCATCTCAGCTCATCAAGAGTATACCTGCCTCTGACCTGCCCCAGGTCAGGGCAAAGGTTGCAGCCATGGAAATGCTGAAGGGTCAAAGGGCAGACCTTGGGCTCCAGAGAGCGTGGGAGGGCAACTATCTTGCTTCGGTAAGTCCAAGACAACAATATGCAAGGTACTTCTGCTCTCTTTATAAAAAAGACAGTGAAAATTTTTTCTCCAAGAAATGACAGAAGAGGGCCAGAGAGATAGGTCAGGGACACAAGTACCTGCCTGGCAAGTGCAAGGTCATGAGTTCGATCCCTGGTTCCAGAAAAAAGAGAGAAAGAAATGACAGAAGATTAGAATATTTTCAGAAACTAAATAATTCCAATGTGAGTTGCTACATTAGAATATTTTGTTGCTTCTAAGTGTACAATATTTGAAGTCCTCATCTTAACAAAGGTTCTCTGTGTTGTGCTCATGCATTTAGTGTGTTCTATAACCTGGCCTGTGGCCTTTTAAACCTTCTCTTGCATTATTCACCAACTATTTTTTTTGTCTTTTTTGGGGGGTGGGGTTGTTTTGTTTTGAGATAAGGTCTGGCTGTGCAGTTCAGGATGGCCTTGAGCTCACTTCATAGCCCAGGCTGGTCTTGAACTCACAGCGATCCTCTTGCCTCAGCTACCAGAGTGCTGGGAGTACAGGCATGTACTACCATGCCGGCTTCACCAACTATTTTTAATTACCACCTTTATATTAATTGTTCCCAAAGCTACATTTCATCTTTTCCCTCATTTCCTAATTTAAAAATTTTGTAGGACCTTTGATGTTATAACAGTCTTTTAGGAGCCTACCCTCTGGGGTGAGGAAGTAAAAAATATGTGTGTGAAAGTATGTAAGTACAGTTACAAAGCACTACACTAAATGATTGCCTTTGTAGCTCAAATGTTAGGCATTCTGATTTCATTGCTTCCTTTTTTCTTTCAGAAGCCAGATACACCCCAGACCTCAGGCACTTTTGTCCCAGTTGCTAATGAACTGAAACGGAAGGACAAATACATGAATGTCCTCTTTTCCTGTCATGTCCGTAAGGTAAGGCAAATTTGAAACAGACCATCATGGAAAGAAAAGATGAGACCGACTCAAGTAGACCTGTAAATAAAACATACATTGCATGGCTAGCTACCCCATCTGTGAGCTGTGCCTGTCTGTACTGAGGCATTGTTGAAATGGTTGGCATGGCTACAGCTTTAGACTTAAGCTATAAAGCCTTCCTAAAGGAAGTGAATACTTTGGACTGTCATTTGCTTTGAAATAGGATAAGGTATTTCCTTGAGGCCAAAGATCTGTATTTCCCTGTATCTTTCATAGCACTTATAGATCTGCTTTGTGTTTAATAGTCGTTTAATACTTTTTATACGTGTATTCCTACTAAAACAGTGTTGGGGAAGAAAACATAACTTGAAAAAGAGGAATAGAACATACTGAGATTTGTGTGGTAGGGGACGGTGTGTGCTATGATTGTGTTTGTCAGAAGCAAATTATGTGAACTAGATTTGCTTAGAAGTGGCAAGTGAAAGTATGAAAAATGGAAGGTAAAGGACATAGTTAAAATACTTACTTAGATGAATTCATAGAAAAAAATGAAATAATTACAAAAGAGCAGTTTGTAAAATGATCTAAATACATTATACAACATTAATGAAATGGCAAATTTAAGAAAAATTCTGCTGAGATTGACCTAAGAAGAGATACTGATGTAAATATAGCAATATCCAAAGGAAGGATTTTAAAAATTACCTCATATCAAAGTTTAGGTGATTTCACAAGTACTTCATTTCAAATCTTAAAAAAAATATAATTATAGTATTATTTAAATCAGAATAGTGAAATGTGGTTTTCAACTCTTAAGTTAGGTAAACTTTATAGTTAGGTTTGCACAGATAGCCGAAGGCAGGTGTATAGGTATATGTATATTGTAACAGCCAAAACCTGGGGGAAAAAAAATGTAAATGCTCATCAGTAAATGATTGGATTATATATTATGTATTTTTTAAAAAATTTTTATTTATTTGTTTGTTTGTTTGTTTTGTTTGTTTCTTTATTTATTTATTTTGTGGCTGGCTCAGCCTGCCCTGGTGGTGGGGCTGGCGCAGCATGTGGTGCCAGGGATCGAATCGCAGTCCCTGCAGTTGCCTGAGCTTTCCTAAGCAGGCGCTTTAGACCACTGAACCATCTCACTGGCCCCAATATATTATGTATTTACATGAATGTAATAACTAATAAGTGGAAAGAAGATTTACATGGGGGGGACAACAGACTATGTGAAACAGTAGTTTTCAAGATAGTGAACATCAAGCAAGGAAAACTACTGATCCTTGAAAGGCCAGAAAAAGTGAGGTGTGCTGTGTATAAGCCTGCCTTTGGGGCTTTCTAGACTGTCCTGCGTGGGAGAGCTATGGCAAAGCCCTGTGGGTTCCCCAGTTGAAAAGACAGAGCTGAGAGCTGGGAGACACCAAGGCAACTAGATTTATCCAGCTGAGAACTGATCAGCTGTGCATGTGAGGAAAGTCCTTGAGGCTGGGCAGGACCCACCCGAAGGATGAGAGGTCAGGACACTCTACATTCACACAGGCTGCGTACTCTTAGTGTCTGTCCCAGCAGCCAGACTACAAGCCTCATGATCCCTGAGCATGGGGCAGAGATCTAACAAGGTTCTTGCCTAGATAAGGGGAATAATTAGCCCTGAGTAAATATTACCCCAGGCCTAATGAACAAATCTTAAAAGTACAACAGGAGAGAATCAAACTGCTTCTAAATAACCTAACAGTATCTCAGAGTGGGGCTCAAAAATGTTTATAGAAATGCAAAAATACCCAGCACCCAGAAGATAAAATCCTGAATGCATGACATCCAATCAGAAATTATCAAACATACAGAATAACTAGAAACTACAATCCCTAATGAATAGGAAAATCATTCAAACTCAAATTATGGAACTGACAGACAAAGTCATTAAATAAAACAGTCAAATGTTATACCCTGTATCTTCAAAAAGTTAGAGGAAATGCTGAACATTTTAAATAAATACAGGCAAAGTCCTTAAATGCATTGAATTTGTAAAAATAAAAAATATGAAACTATATATACTCAATAGAATGAACAGAAAGTTTGATGTTGCAAAAGAATTGGTAAGGACCTAGGAGATAGCTCAGGGACACAAGTCCACGCAAGTGCAAGGTCCTTTTGATCCCCGATTCTGCAAAAAAAAAAAAAAAAAAAAAAAAAAAATAATTAATTAATAAAAAATTAAAAACCAAAGAATTGGTAAGATTCAAAATATAGCACTAACCAGTGAGATGGTTCAGTGGTCTGAAGTGCCTGCTTAGGCAAGCTTAGGCAACCACAGGGATGTGGTTCAATCCCTGGCACTACATGCCGTGCAAGCCCCACCCCCAGAGCAGGCTGAGCCAGCCATAATATAAAAAAAATTTTAATTAAATAAAAATTTAAAATATATATAACACTAAAACTGTCCAATATTGAACACAAAGAAAAAAGACTCAAACATCAGGAAGCCGTGAGACAATTTCATATGACCCTACATAATTGCAGTTGGAGTCCCTGAGGAAGAACAGAAAAGGAATTTATTTTTAATTAATGGCTGATATTTCCCCAAACTTAAAACTAAATGCACAGGATCCAAGAAGCTAAGCGGTTTCCAAACATGAAAAACCAGTGGAAACTGTTAAGCCAGATGGAGAGCAAAGGATTCAATTCCAGTAATAAAGAGGAAAAGGATGTATACAAAGTAACAAGGATCCAGTTTCCACATCCACCATGTCTCCATCACATCCAGTGTCTTCTGAACTGTAAGAATGGTTAAAAGAAGGCATTGAGGCAGGAAAAAAAAATGGAAATACACTATTGTGAGGGTTCTGTATCATACATGCAAAGTAGCATAGTTTCAGTTCAACTTTTTTTTTTTTTAATTTGGTGAGACCAGGGTTCAAACTCACCGCCTTGCACTTGCCAGGCAGACACTTGTGCCACAGAGCTATCTCCCCAGTCCCCAAAGTAGCATAGTTTCAAATGTGAGGTATTATTAACTGTGTAAACCTGTGAACCACTAAAGTAGCAAAACAGTTACATCTAATAGGTCAGTAAAGGAGATAAAATGGAATCATTTAAAAAAAAAAACTTTACTGCAAACAAAAGAAGGAAGAAAACAAGAGAAAGGGAACAAACAATAAACGGAACAATACAAACAAATTTTAAAACAGTAGATTGAAATCTAACCATAGTGGCAATCATACTGTGTGTGAACAGTCTTATTTTTTATTAAAGGAAAGGTTATCCCCTCTTGACACTTGGAAGCTTTCACCAACTGAGCAACACCTGCTGGTTTAGGCTTTAGGGAGGATTCATTACTAGATGTGACTGATTAACTCACTGCCTCTTAGTGAGTGACTTAACCCTCTGCCTTTCGCTGTCTGCAGATGATCAGGGTTGCTGCTGAGTTCCAAACCTCCAGTTATGCCTTAGTTATTTTGGGCACAGGCCCAGTCATGAACCAAGGAGTCCCTGCCACTAGTCATCTTATTAGCAGACAAAAGACACTCGTCACTCCAGAGATTCTAAGAGTCTTACAAGTTTTTGTGTCAGGAGCCTAAAACTAAATGTCTATGTTTGTTGTTTATTTTTCATGTATTTAGTACTGGGTCTACAGGGTCTCACTACACAGATCAGACTCCTGTTTTCAGCCTCCCAAACGCTGGAATTAACAGATGCGCACCACCACGCCCAGTCTGAGTTGCTGTCTCAGGGCATATTGCACACCAGGGATCAAACCGCAGTCCCTGTACCTGCCTAAGCAGACGCTTTAGGCTGCTGCTGAGCTATCTGGCTAGGCTTTGAGACTAAATGTGATAACAAATGTGGATTTTATCAACCCTCTTAGTCATAAAATTACAGGGGTTTCACAAGCTCTTTACAGGAACCTGGGACAGAGATTAAGTACATCCATAATCTGAAAATCCAAAATCTGAAATGCTGTAAAACTTGAAACTTGGGGAGTGGTGACTTGATTTTTGGATTAGGATATTTAACCAATAAATTCTATGTAAATATTCCAAAATCTGAAGAAAAAAAAAATCTGAAGCACTTCTGATCCCAGGCATTTCAAATAAGGGGTATTTAACCTGTGTATATTTCATGTTACAATCAGCATTTGAGCATTATGAAGAAGAAGAATTCAAGTCAATGTGATACGGGCTTTTTCCCCTCCTCTCCCCTCTTTTTCCCTCCCCTCTCCTCTGTTCTAACAGTACTAGAGAACTCAGGAACACTCTACCACTGAGCTACATCCACAGCCTGCCTCTCTCTCTCTCTCTCCCTCCTTCCCTCTCTCCCTCCATATCTCTCTCTCTCTCTCTCTCTCTCTCTCTCTCTCTCTCTCTTTCTCTCTCTCTCTCAAGAGGCTCACTAAGTTGGCTCAGGCTGAACTCAAATTTTCTACCCTCCTGCCTCAGGCTGTACCCACTGCCCTAGATTAACTCAGATTATAGGCATTTACCAGTACACCTAGCATGATATCAGACTTTTAAAACCAGAGTAGATGGTTTGTAAATTAGACTGCAGTAGGGCTGGTGAGATGGCTCAGCGGTCTAAAGCACCTGTGTCGAAAAGTTTAGGCCACCGCAGGGACCGAGGCTCGATCCCAGGCATCACATGCTGCGCCAGCCCCACCCCCAGGGCAGGCTAAGCCGGCCATAACACAAACAAATAAATGAGGTTTAAGAAAATAAAGTAAATTAGGGCCGTCGAGATGGCTCAGTGGTCTAAAGTGCCTGCTTAGGCAGGCTTAGGCAACACCAGGGACCACGGCTTGATCCCCACATGCTGTGCTAACCCCACCCCCATGGCAGGCTGAGCCGGCCATAAAAATAAATAAACAAATAAATATTAAAAAAGAAAGAAAATAAAGTAAATTAAAAATAAATAAATAAAAAATAAATTAGACTGCAGTAAATGTCACTGAAGAAAGACTGCTGGCAGTATCTTCAGTTAATAATCATACTCAGAATGTAGTTCTGAACTCTGAGATCCAAAAGCTGTTTTCCTAAGTGTACCTTGAGTTAGACAATGGAAGACTTTTTCTAATCAAATTCATACACATATTCATGTCAGTTTGTGAGTATAACAAAAAAGTGTATTCCAGGATTCTCAGACCTCCTTTACTATCAAGATATCTGAGAAATCAAAGTAGTAATCAGAACAATTCTGATTACTAATTAATTAGAGTGTGACAGTTTCAAGAATTAGGTCACCTACCTTAGAAATGCTTAGTTATCTCCAGCAAAGATAATTTTATGTCTAACAGTTTTATTCTGCATCTTTTGCTAGATAAAAACTTAAGATTTCTCACTCGTGCTCCTGTATTTGTAAATTAAAACAGTGTCCTCTACAGAATCTTTTAGTCCCGGAGGCACACTAAGGCACACTGGATACAACTTCAGCAGAGTCCTTCCTTATACTTGGTACTGCTTGATACATTGTGTCCACTTGAGAAGTTTACAAGTTTAATTCAAGTGACTCAGGGGAGAACCAGGATTCTTAGTTTGTAAACATCCTCATCCTATGTTCTAGGCCCCCAGCCCCAGGGTAGCTTGCTTATAATACAAGGAGAGGAGAGAGGCTGGCTGGAAGCCTCAGCTCTGAACGGCTGGTCTGTACCATGTGCCACTCTGCCTGGGAGCCAGCAAAGTATAAACTGAAACCTCCACAAACTGTGAGCTAAATAAGCCTTTCCTTCCTTAAATTTGGGTGTCAGGTATTATATTCCAACAACCAGTGAAAAGTAACTGAGACATACTTTGCATCATTTGGAAGCCACACTTCCCATTAGCCACAGTTAAAAACTGTCTCCTAAGGTGAGAGACGCCTGCAAATAGCTCCTCTCACCCTTGATGTGTTTTCTCTGGTCTGACTCTGTTTTCTTGGGTCATAGATAAAGCCTCTCCCTTTATCTCTGACAAAGCCTCCCTTTATCTCTGACCCAAGGTGGTACTGACTAAATCTGTAAGCAGGTAAGCAGATCATTCTAAGTACCACGTTGAGGAAAAAACAGGAGAGGTTTTTATGAGAGGTTGAGATTTTAGGTTTGTATTGATTTTAGCTTTGGTTAGAAGATAATGAAACTTATCTAGCCTCAAGTCTGTGATCCAGTTTTTCTATCACTTTGTGAATTTAAATGAAAGAAACAGTGTTCCTATACCATAATTAGATTAAGCCTGAGACTTACATATATATGTAGAATTTTTCCTTTTGTATTTTTTACATAGTTGTTACACAACTTAATTTTTTTGTTATTGTTGTTATTGTTATAAGGTGTCCTTGCCAGTCATCTGATTTATTTTTAAGGTCAATTTGAGTCACTGAAACAGAAAGTAAGCTTGTGTGTTCCTTTTAGGAATTACATTTTCTATATATGAAAGAATATAATACTCCAAACAAAGTTTCTGAATAATTACAGCTTTGAGGATATTTTTGTTGATGATGCTTTTTATATTAATTCATGGACATGTCCTTTAAAAAGACATGAATTTTGAATTTTAATTCTGGGATGACCCTATAAAAGTATGCAGTTAGGGTTTAGTTGAGGGGGCATTGTTTGTTTGATTTTTGTTTGTTTGTTTTTGTCTTGTTTTGATTTGTTGGAGGGGGAGCATTTGTTTTGTTTTGTTTTTCTTTTTTTTAATTATTTATTTGTTTGTTTGTTTGCTTGTTGTGTTTGTTTGTTTGTTTATTTATTTATTTTATGGCTGGCTCAGCCTGCCCTGGTGGTGGGGCTGGCGCAGCATGTGGTGCCAGGGATCGAACCGCAGTCCCTGCAGTTGCCTGAGCTTTCTTAAGCAGGCGCTTTAGACCACTGAACCATCTCGCCGGCCTCTTTTGTTTTTGTTTTTGAGAAACCAGAGATTTAACTCAGGTCCTTGCGTTTGCCAGGCAAGCACTTATTCTACTGAGCTATCTCCTCAGGCAGTATTTGTTATGTTGTGCTATTTTGGTTTGTTTTTGAGATAGGGTCTCACAGTGTAGCCTAAGTTGGACTTGAACTCATTACATAGCACAGTCTGGCCTTAAACCTTGTACCAGTCCTCCTGCTTCAGCCTCTTGAGTGCTGAGATTACATTGTGTGCCACCACACC
Organism: Capromys pilorides; assembly: GCA_004027915.1. NCBI lineage: Eukaryota > Metazoa > Chordata > Mammalia > Rodentia > Capromyidae > Capromys > Capromys pilorides. The sequence goes on from PVKN010021443.1 coordinate 14,770, forward strand.
TGGCAAACAGGTTTTTTAAATCACATCTTTTTATGCGACATTCCTATCTCTCTCAGTGTGATTCCAGAATATATTGGGCATTACTTTTGCATAATATTGAAGTCCTTTTTTAAAATGTTCTTAGCCAGGCGTGGTGGTGCACACCTGCAATCCCAGCACTTGGGAGGCTGAAGCAGGAGGATTAGTGAGAGTTCGAGACCAGCCTGGGCCACAAAAGTGAGCTGAAGGCCAGCTTGAACTGCATGAGAAGACCCTGTCTGAAAAAGACAAAAATAAATAAATAAATAAATAAATAAATAAATAAATAAATAAAATGTTTTTTATTCTAAGGCAAATGATTAGTCTAAGGTAAATGATGACTAGTGCTGTCTAACGTGGGTTCCACAGAACCAGTGTTTTGCTAGTAATAGTAGAAAAAGTATTCTATAAATTATATACATTTTGGAAATTCTGAGTTAAACATGCTATTGAATTGTGGAATTCTCAAAGCATTTAAGATATTCCTGGACTGTTAATATCCTACAAGCTGCTGTGTGCAGTGTTTCTCAAACAGAACCATGGAAGCTTTTCTTTTTTTTTTTTTTTTAATTTTATTTATTTATTTATTTGTTTGCTTGTTGTGTTTGTTTGTTTCTTTATTTATTCATTTTGTGGCTGGCTCAGCCTGCCCTGGTGGTGGCGCTGGCGCAGCATGTGGTGCCGGGGATCGAACTGCAGTCCCCGCAGTCGCCTGAGCCCTCCTAAGCAGGCGCTTTAGACCACTGA
>PVKN010021444.1:0-15428 GCA_004027915.1 Capromys pilorides
GGTATCTTGAGACAGAATAATCATGGGAACTTTACCAGGACATTGGCTGATACCAGAAGCCAATGAAGGCAGCACAGAGACATAGATTGTACACAAGGAAATAGGAGAAATGAGTAAAAGATGAATAATAAACCTAAACAGTGAGGATGAACTGAGGCAATAAACAAATAGAGCAGAGGGCCAGGGAGAGAGCTCAGTGGAAAAAGTGCTTGCCTGGCAAGCACAAGGTCCTCAGTTTGATCCCTGGTACCACCAAACAAACGAACAGAAAAAAAGTGGGCATTCCATCACAGTGTAAATCTAGCCAGAATAATTGTTTCAAGGGTGAAAATAGTTTCAAAGTGCAACTCTGAATTTGATTGCTTGTGCCTGATTCCTGATGTAGAATGGGCTTGCCAAAGATAGACACAGCTTCGTCTGCAGGGGTGCGCTTCCAACAAGAAGGCGTGGAGGTGCCTTTCAGATACCACCCTGATAACTACCGTCCTCTGTGCTTGGACAGCGGCAGTACAAAAGCAGCAACTTTGCTCATGAAGATGCACGTGTCTCAGAAGTATAGCCCAGGACATTAGAGAGCTAGTGGAAAACCTTAATTTTTTTTTTTTTCATATTTAGGACAACTATAGGGTCTACAGGGTCTACGGGGTCTCACTACATAGATTGGACTCATAGTGATTCTCCTGTTTTCAGCCTTCCAACCACTGGGATTATTGGCACACACCCCCATGCCCAGTCTCAATCACTGTCTCAGCACACCCGGGGGTAGGGCTGGCACCGCATGCCAAGGATCGAACCCTGGCCACAGCCCTCTGCCTAGCAGGCACTTTAGTCCCTTAAGCTGTCTAGCCAGCCCAGGCAACTTTAATTCTTCAGGAAATGCACATTCACTAAAACAAACACCAAAAACACAAAAAAAATCTATTCTAGACACTACCATGTTCAATGGGCAGAAATGTCTGCATGCATCACAGGAAGCCGAGTGTTGGGGATGTAAATGAGTGCTTGGATTTCAGGTCTGAGGATTCTGTCTCCTGGTCGCATGAAGGCACAAGTGCTCACCACATTGTCACAACGTACGTGTGATTAGAGCCCCTCTTCACTGACTGTGAGCCTATCACTATTGCAGAGGTAGCCCAAGGTTGCCAGAGTTCAACATATTATTGTTTTCTGCTTGTAATTTTTGTGTTATAAGACAGCGGCTCAAGCCAGCAAGAGCAAACGTCAGCACGAACTAAGTGGAATGCAGTGCTGAGCTGCAGTTCTCCTGGGGAGGCATGTGTGAACGCCCAATAAAAGTTTTCCTGTAGGAAAAAAGGAGATTAAGAGCCACTGAGAGGCAATATCCCAAAGAAAATTGGAAAGGACTCTTCGTCAAAAACAGACAGACATGGGTGAGGGAGGGGAACAAAGGTTAGAGCTAGACGAATAAGAAGAGCTGTTGCTTAACCTCTGTAACACTGAGGGTGCTCTGTTCACAGGCTGCCTATCTTGAGAGCACCTAAGGTCATGGGCAGCAGAGGACTATCTAGCGGCTGGGGAATTCCTGAAATGTATGAGGTGCAGCGATCAAGGGCACCCAAAAGGCCAGCAGGGGAGCAAGCTCATTCATCCACTCCTCGCCAGAGCAAGAAAGACGGCATCAGCAACTTTAACACGGAGCAGCAAGACCCCCTGCTGCCTCCCCCATTCCAGCGGCTGCCAGGGTCATTTATTCGCAGGCCAGCACTGCCACGGCAGGGCTCAGGGTGTGCGGAAGTTGGGAAGAGGACGTGGACCCCCTTTCCACACAATCCTGTGAGTGGTCACAGAATGCATGTGCTTGCTTTCAAGCCCACAGATTCCCCAGCCATCCTTTAGTGTCGTCCATGTGCGCCACACAATAGCATCGTATAGTTTACGACATAAGCATGGGTTTGCTACTGACTCACAATCCGGAGTAAGACCATTTAGAAGTTTTCCAATGTCAGACCTTCAATTTGAGAAAACAGGGAACAGAAACTAGAGGCACAATTCAGTAGTCCCTCTACGTATTTTAGAGATTGTGACAGGGAGCTGACACCATGCCAGACGGATTGCAATTTCAAGCCCAGCCCGGGCACCTTAACTTAGTAAGGTGTTTTCTCAAAATAACAGAAGGATGAGAAGTGCAGTACAGTGTACAGGTCTTAACTCAGTCCCCAGTACTGAAGGCAAGAGAAGCAGAGACCGGCCCTGGGCTGCAGCCCGCAGGCCATGAAGGCATCACGGGGACGCGACTCTAGGGGCCGATCATTTTCTTGCTCGGTCCGAATGCTGCCTGAATTCAGTGGGTCACAGTGGTCGCACTGAGATCCCGGTAGCTCTTATTGCACTGCCTGTTAATCAAAAGTCATTCCCAAGTTCTAGAAGCCGCTGTCCTTTCCTTCCTGTCTCTCCTTCTTCATCTTTAAAAGCCGCCACTGTGGGTTCCATCCTGTTTCATGTTCCGATGTCCTCCACATCTTCTCCTGTTGCATCTCACTCCGCTGGACCCTTCCACGTTCCTTTGGGCTCACCCTCAACAACTCGGCATGATCTCTTTTAAGGTCCAGCACTTAAATCCAAAGAATCACTTCCGCCAGGCAGCAGAGCTACAAATTCCAGGGATCAGGGTGTGACCTCCCTTGGAAGAGCTATTGCTGTATCTAACGCTCAAGTCCTAGCATCGTGTCTGGGGGTGACGGCAGCGCCTGTCCAGCTGGCACAGGGCAAAGCCTCAATAAACAAAGCTCATGCTGGGAATCCAGAGTAGGAGACCGACTGAGGACCACGGGCGTCATCCTTGGGAGCTGGGTGCTGCGGCTAAGGGCCGAGTCTCGAAGGAAGAAAAGACTTGGCAGAAGAAAAAGACAGCAGGAAGTCAGTCCACCGGCCAAGTGGAAGGGAACGGGCCAACGCTAAAATTTCTAGCAGCAAGCCTCAGTCTTTGACAACAGAAAGACCTGTTTGAGCAAATAATAAGAAAAATATATTTGAAAAGGGAAGCCTGAAACTTTGATCATGAATACACTCTCTTAGAAATTCTAGTTTTTCATTATGCACCCCATGGTGAGGACTACAGAGGTCATGTTAAACTCAAATGAAATTACTAAGTAATAGATTATGTTAAAAGGCAGATATGAGAAAGCAGAGTGATTCTGACATAAATTTTTAAAATAACCTGTATGGGAGCTGGTGCTGCTACCGACCGATCTACTGTGTTATTTGGAGCAAACACTTAGATATGTAATTTTCTCACCTGTAAGAAAAGAGGTATTGGCTAGTATGAATGCTAAGATTCCTTCCCATTCTAGGGTTCTGGGTGTAAAATATAACTCTTGTATTGGCGGGAGGACCTTCTTTCTCCTACTCTCCTTTTAAGCACCGTGAGCTATTCTTCCACGGCTGCTGACTTTCATGCGTGCTGATAGTTTTTAAATCCATGCATAGGAGACTTTATCTCAGCCTTTGTAAAAGAAAGCAGATTATAAGTAGTTGCAGTTTTGCATTTAAGAATAACTCAATATCGAGATGATTCAGGGGTCTAAAGTGCCTGCTTAGGAAAGCTTAGGCAAGCAAACCCCAGGGACTGTGGTTCTATCCCCGGCACCACAGGCTGCACCAGCCCCACTCCCAGGGCAGGCTGAGCAGGCCATAATAAAAATAAATAAATAAGTAAAAATAAAAAAGAATAACTCAATATGAATAAATCAACACACCATGATCATTCTTTTTTAAAAAATGTATTTGGTACAGGGTCTCTAGGGTCTCACTACACAGATCGGACTCGTAGTGATCTTCCTGTTTTCCAGCCTCCCGAGCACTGAGATTACAGGCACGCACTACCATGCCCAGCCTCAATCACCATTTCAGCACACCCCAGGGGTGGGGCCAGCACGGCAGGTGGGGGATCAAATCCTGGGCCCTGCATCTGCTAAGCAGGCACTTAAATCTGCTGAGCTAGCTGGCCGGCCCCATTATTCTTAATAAAAAACACAAAAGTGGTTAAAAATACATCTTCTACTGGATTTATACTGTTGCCGTCTTCTAAAGGGAATAAGAAGTCTCCAAAGTAAGTAGGTCACGTTAAGTGACTCAGTAATTTGCAGAGCTGCGGCGTGTGGTGGAGCACCCCTGTAATCCCAGCACTGGGGAGCAGAGACAGGAGGATCGCTGCAAGAGCGAGAGTGACCTGGGACACACAGTGAGTTCAAGGCCAACCTGCACCGCAGAGGGAGACCTGGCTTACTCAAACCAAAACAAAATTTGCTGAAAGGAATATATATGGTACAGGCACAAGAAAGACTTTAGTGTGGAGAAGCCAGCAGTTATGCGTAGCTGATCTTGGGCTGAATGTAAAAAAGTATGCTTAAAATACGACTGTGCCTAACGTCCCAAGAATTAGTAATTAATTAGTGTATTATTATATATAGCAGGATTTCAACCCAGAAGGTGCAGGAAGTGTCTATCTTTACCATGCGAGAAACACAATGAAAAAAACAGGTTAACACTGATTTGCCAGCCAGGCATGGTGGTGCATGCCTGTAGTCCCAGCACTTGGGAGGCTGAGGCAGGAGGATCAGTGTGAGTTCGAGACCAGCCTGGGCTAAAAAATGAGCTCAAGGCCAGCCTGAACTGCATAGTGAAACCCTGTCTTGAAAAGATTAAAAAAAAACAAAACCTCAAAACACTGATTTGCCATTTTTCAAGCTTACTTTCTTTAAGCAAACAATATTTTGGTGGCTTAGAACAAGCTCAGAGTTAGATGTGGCTTTTTCTAATTTTTTTTGTTACTACATGTGTGCAGTATGTAATGACTCTAGAACTCGTGGGGAGTTGGTACATGTGTATACCGCATCTTAATTCATTATGCTCCTGTGTGCCTCCCTCCCCTCCCCCACTCCTTCCATTTCTTGTTCTTCTCAACTATAAAACATTCATCTCCCTATTTGCTTTTATCTATCCTTCATTTTGCCCTTTATTTATGTATTTGGCTTTTCACGTAAGAGAAACTGCAAAATATTGAAACTGGTGTGTCTAACGTATTTCACTAACATTATTGTCTCTAGGGGTATTCATTTTCTGTATGCCAGGCATCTTTAACTCTGTAAGGAAGATACCTAGAAGAAGAATACCTGGGTCCAGCAGAATTCTTACTCTGAGTCTTTTAGGAACCTCCATATGGATTTCCATGGGGGCTGAAACGGTTTGCCTTCACTCCAACAATGTAGGAGGCAGCCTTCCCCACAGCCTCTCTGGTCTTGGGATTATGTGGTCTCTGGAGGTGAGCACTCACCCTGGAGCGAGGTGGGATCTCAGTGCTGGGTTTACGTTCAAATGTGGTATTTCCTTCTAGTAGACATACAACACTGATCAGGGCTGCAAATGCTTCCAACTTAAATGTATCATTTGGGCCATGGAACTTGTGATAAAATGATATGGCCTTTGTGTTGGTTTCAAAAGGCTGTGAATAGGACGCAGTATACAGTAAACTGCTTGATGGACAAACTGTTAAATTAAGGTTAACATGATTTGGTGCAATTTTAGGATAAAAGAAAATAACATGCATAAGTGATATTTGTTGTGTCTATAATTTAATACTATACACAAATGCTGTGAATTAAATCAAACAAAAGCCAAACAACGGACTGGAGAGGTAGCTCGGCAGTCTATGTGCCTGCCTGGCAAGTGCAAGGACCCAGCTTAGATGCCCAGCAGCACATGCCGAGTTGGCCCTGGCGGTGTGGTGGCCGCCAAGATCCAGCGTGGTGGTGCATGTCTATAATCCCAGTGCTGAAGGGATGGAGACAGGAGGGTCACTGTGAGTCTGAGCTCTGTAGCGAGACCCTGTAGTGAATAAATAAATAAATGAATCAATAAATGATTTTCAATAAAAGCCAAACAAAACAAAACATAACTCTACTTTTAAGGATACTGTGGCCAGGCATGGTGGATCACACCTGTAATTCCAGCACCAGGAGACTGAGGCAGGAAACGCACTGCAAGCTCAAGGGGTAGCTTACACAGCGAGCTCAAGGCTAGCCAGGGTGCGTAGCAAGACCCTTCCTCTGAGCACCAAAGATGAAATACTATTAATAAAATAACATAGCATAAAGATAATGTAATCTACCTGGGAAATGGGATAAGAGCCTCTAGGCTGGCTCCGCCCGCTGGTACCTCAAGGGTGTATTTACGTCTCTGAAGCTCCCTGGGACTCAGCTTCTTCTGCTGCAAGGAGTAAGCACTGGCTGTGGACCCTCGTGTTTCCTTGAAGCCCTAAAGAACGATTAAGAAGAAAATTCAGAAGAAAGTGTGATTCGGCCTAAAGCCAACGCTGCGCTTGCCTCCCACTTAATTACAGGCACAGTAACCCAGGCCTGCTTCTTTCTTGCTTGGCTAGCACAGTGGCATCTTTCTATCCCATCCAGTTCTATGGATACTGGGGAGAAAGATGCACTGGGCATCCTTCAAAGAAACAGCACACGATAGGGACTGGGACGTTTTCGGCAGCCAAACCCTGTGCTGCTGGCCTATGGCAGCTTTCTTTGGAATAGACGGGGCTATGGGGCTTTCTGCTAGATCCTTTCTTGCACGTTCCCTTACTTACAAACTTGTAACTGGGGTTCGTACTTTGCGCGTTGCCGTATTTCCTAACGAGAGCACTAAAACCGACAAATAGCACCCACCCTAGACTGTCGGCGAAAACAAAGCCCACGCGCTCCGTTTCAGCAGCCTAGGCACCTGCAGGTTTTAAACCGCTCTGTAAGAAAAAGGGCTGATGAATAATTTCTTAGATTATATAATTCTGTGCCTATACCACCTTGCTGGGGCAAAATGCCTGACATGCATGAGTTAAAGAAGTTTCTTGGAGCCCAGTGTGTAGAGGTTTCCCAGGCAGTCAGCTGGCTCCAGGCAGGGCGGCCTAGCGTGGGGCGCACCCAGGTGCGCGGCGCAGGTTGGCAGGCCGGAAGCAGGGGAGACGAGGCGTCCCCTGGGCGCAGCCCTTCTGGGCCCCTTCCCTTGGTCCTGTCCCCTCCCCAAAGCCTCATCTGTGAGCACATGAGGGGCGACAGCTGGACCTGCGCCAGGCGGTCTCTTCCAACACTGGCAGAGGCAGATCTGTTCTCCGCTTGCAGAGGGGAGAAAGCGGATGTCGGGAACCGAGGTCCCACGGTGAGCGGGCGGCGGGGCTGCAGCTGGACCTTGGGTTTCAGACCCCACGATCCAGCCATCAGACCTTTTCCTGCTCCAGAACTGTCAGCAGAAACTAAGGCAGCGTGGCGCGGAGCACTTCCAGGTGCCCAGCACTGGGCTGGGCTCTGGCTTCGGGCTTCACCTCGCCAGGCCTTTGTGTGCTGCTCGCTTTGTCAGAGAGAAGGAATCGTCATGATTCGCACGCAATAAACGCGAAGTCTGGGTCCTGCTCAGGAAGGGTGCATCACGCCCCGGGGCACCGGGACGCCCGCGCGGGAGCCCAGCCTGCCGGCCGAGTCTGCCCACTCCAGCCCCTCCAGCCCCTCACCCGGGAGGCTGCTGTGTCTCTGGCAGTTGCCATTTCAGAAGCTCGCCCTGCGAGGAGATTTTATTGAACCAAAAAGCAGCTTGACAGAAATAGCAAGGCGGCGTAATAAAAGATCACGCCCTGCTGCCTTTTGGAGGCCTCTACATCTGAGATCAGAAGGCGATGGTATTTTATGCAACCTGTGCACGATGAGTTTAAACGCCGTGCCCAGCGCTCCGAGCGTAGGTCTCTAACGGTCTGTTTTCCCCAGTTTCTACTTCACAGGATATGTGTAACACCAGTGTGGTTCTCTCTCTGTCCACCCCATCCTGTCCTCTTGTCCCCTCCCTCCCCACTTCTCCCCTGTCCTGCTCCCTTCTGTAGTCCTCTTATTTTGCATGCTCAGGAGACCCAGACAATGACAAATTTAACTCGGAGCATTCCCACCATTCGGACTGCTCCCAAGCATCCGTAATAATGTGTATATTCATTTTATATGTGCATTCAGTGATATATACAAACATATTCAGAGGGTAGAATGCTTTTGTAAATCATTAATTGTATCTCCCACCACATGCATTCATTCATCCATCCTTTCTTTTTTATTCCTTTCGAACCTTTTTCCTCCATCCCTGTATTTTTTCTCTCATTCCTTTCATATCATAAAAATTCAGAGGGTCCCCAATTACAGACATGACTAGGGAACACAGGACTCACTGTCTAATGAGGAGAGAGACCACAGATGTGTCCAAAAGCTTTCATATAGATACAGAACTATGGGGGGGGGGAGGTGAGATGGCAACCGCAGGGACCAAGGTTCAATCCCCAGCGCCACATGTTGCACCAGCCCCACCCTCAGGGCAGACTGAGCCAGTCATAGTATATATTTTAAAAAGATACAGAACTATGCATCATAGACCATACATAATGTATTTATGTAAATTCACAAATAAAACTAAAGGAAGTGCTCTACAAAACATTTAGACGCTTGGATAGAAACAAAATACACGGAAAGGAGGCCTCCACGGCAACATTTTGTGCATCTCCAGAGGCGATCAGCAAGCGAATGCGAAGTCCGTCTCTTCTCTGGGCGCATCGTCCCTCCCACTTAGAGCCCACAGCTGCGCTGCAGTTCACTGTGTCCTCTTGCAAGTCCTTTTCTTTGCCTCTGCTGCCCCCTCTGCCTCGAAGCCTCCCGACTCTGTGAAAGTCAGCTCAAGGGTAAGTGAGGAGCCCCCTGTGAGAAGCCTCGGGAGCCCCCTAGGGCTTTGCACAGCCCTGGGGCGCTGCTGTGGAAATGCCTACCTGTGCTGGCGCTCTGCCGCTCTGCGGAGAGTTGGTTTTCTGAACCCCTAAAATATCAACAGTGAAGAATACTTAGTAAAGATTCAATACATGCCCCAAAAGTGAATGAATTCTATAAAAACATTGTGAACTTCATCTATGTAACGTCTGGGGTGGGACAGAAGCTCTAAGTGACAGAGGTTGCAACTAACCCAGGTAATTCTTTAAAAATATTTACTCTGAAGCTGAATCAGGAGTGAGAGGACTACAAAGGCAATTGTTGTGGACGCGAGAACCCAGCGAGGAACAAAAGATACGCGGCACAGCAGCTAAGTGGAAGGTCCAGGCAGGGGGAAGGAGATAAAGGAGACACACCCGTGCAACTGGGCTCGGGAGCTGGCCACAGCCTGGCTCGGCTGCAGGCTGCGGCCAGAGCAGCATGAATAAAAAATCAAGCTACGTGTATTTTAGGTGGGTGGATGGGTGGGAAGTACAGAAAATTGGATTAAAAAAAGAGAATATTCAGATTAGGTATTCAGAAATAGCTGGTGCAGACGATTCATTTGGCACCAGCAGGGAAACCCCCAAAATGACAACTGCCCAGAGCACACTGATTTGACCCCTTCGAGAAACTTAGCTCCGTCTCCAGGACTGAAAAAAAAGAAAAAAGAAAAAAGAAACAACAAATTTTGTGTAGCTTTGAAAAATAAAAACAAAATAGACTCCAAGTGACAAAGACATCCTCCTGTAGTAATAGGGCTGTGGCGAGTGGGGAAAGGGGAGGCTGGTCCCAGGCTCCGGAGCCATTTAGGGTAAATCGGGGGCTGCAGCGGCTTCCCAGACTCCTCGGTGAGGGACTCGACGCAGCCAGGGCGCGGAGGGGACGGGCCGGCCTTGCTTCTTGCTTGCCCCCCTTTTTTCACATAAGCCCTTCAGAATGCAGAAAGATAACGAAGCAGACAGGCGGACCCAGAACCAGAAGATGGTAGGACTGAAACTCAGGATGCGAGACTCCCGGGCTCATGGGTGCCCTTTCTCCTCCACGGGGCTGCATCAAAATCCCCTCTCAAATACTAGCGCGATGAGGCTCACATTTCGGAAGTTTCTGCAAGGAAATCGATTAAACTCAGCCATTCAGTATCAGGTCTTTGTTTCCTTATTGTTGACACAAAGAGCGACAGCCGCGGTCTGCTAGTGACATCTGGTGGCCGCTCTGGGTCAGATGCAATAGGGGGGAATAAAATCTCCATGCACTTAAGGGTATTGGTGAACATTTCTGTGGGGTAAATGAAGCCAAACTCGGAAGACCTACTAGAACTTCTCAGGCAGCCCTTCCCGGCTCCGCTGTGCTCTGACGAATCTATGAGCGCATCCGTGCTTTACAGGAACCCATGCGCATAGTGCTGGTGAATGACTGCTAATTTTGTGAGCGTGAAAGCCTAGATTATGGAATCGCTTCAGTGAAAATTTATGAGAACCTACTCTGTGATGGAGGAAATTATAACCACAGGAGACCACGCGGGTCTTTTATTCAGCATTCTCACGCATTATCTGGGGGAAATCTACCCATTGCACAGAAGTAGAAAATAATGTGAGAATGGCTATAATTAAAATATGTGCAAAGCATGCTGAGGCAGAAGTGACTGGGAAATCACTGCTGTCCAGAAAGTCAGGAAAACTTCTTAAGAAATGAGACCCTTTAAACTTGGCCTTACGTTAGAAGGGATTCGCCTGAGATAAGAACACCCAGGTCATTCTTTAAATGTAGCAAAATCATCTAAAATGCGATTTTAAAAAATTAGTACAGGGTCTACAGGATCTCACCACTCAGATCACACTTGTAGTCATCCTCCTGTTTTCAGCCTTCCAAGCACTGGGATGACAGGTGTGCGCCACCATATTCAGTCTCAATCACTGTCTCAGCGCACCCCAGGGGTGGGACCAGCATGACACATGGGGACTGAGCCTGGTCCCTGCATCTACCGAAGCAGGCGCTTTAATCCATTAAGCTATCTGGGCAACCCTAAAATGCCATTTTTGTTCTAGTCATTCCACAAGTAGGATTGGCACAGCATTTATTTATTTATATACTCATTGTCTTTTTGAGACAGGGTCTTGCTTTGCAGTTCAGGCTGGCCTTGAGCTCACCTTGTGGCTGGCTGGTCTTGAACTCACCACAATCCACCTGCCTCAGCCTCCTGAGTGCTGGGGTGACAGGTGTGCACTACCACGCCCGGCCATTCATTCATTATTGTTTAACTTGTTCCTTATGGAGAAAAGATGTACTGCTGCTGCTGATCAGCTGCAGGGGGGCGCGCGCAGTGTTCTCGCTGTCTCCTGTTTCTACTCGTAGTAAGTAGATGTATGCGAAGGAACACACAGGCATCGAGCCACGACGTATTCAGATCTTATTTATTTAGTGTCCTTTGCGTGTCAGTGATCTTCATGATACTGGAAGTAACACAGCAGGCAAAGATTAGGTTGTCCTGGTACGGGGAGAAAAGTCACTCAGGGAGCAAATGCAGAGGACGTTACATAGCCATGTGCGTCACACAGGAAACTTGTGCAGGAGTGGGACTAGCTGACGGTGGGAAACCACTGCAGAGTCTGGGGTACAAAGAAGATGTGGCCCCGATCCAGCACAGCTGCTGTGTTCATGAGGGGCAAGTACTCAATCCACGACTGGAAGTCAAACACTGCAGTTTTCTGCAAACTATATTGACCCTAATGGTTGCTATAACTGTATTGTTTCTAATTTTTATTATTATTATTATTATTATTATTATTATTATTATTATTATTTTATTCTCTTTAAAAGAAAAGAATAGGTGGGCCACCTGGAAAAGAGTTAGAAGGGGGAGAGGCATAATCAGATTTTTTATATACTTTGCCAACATAATTAACACGACTTATTGATGGATTAAATATGCATGAAGAAATGAGAAAATTGCTTAGAGGGTTACTGAGCTGGTGAAGTAATTGGAAGACATCAACATTTAATGACATTAGGAAATGTGCAGGATTGAACAAATCGGAAGGACCAGAGCACCGAGTCCAAGTTGGGATACAGGAAATCTGAGCCATCCGTTAGCTCTGCCATCCAGATGTCTAGTAGGAGCAGCGAGTAGAAACTCAAGTTCTGGGATGACAGCATTTGAAGATCATCCATATCCAGGTAGTATTTAAAGTCATATGATTGGCTGATGTCTCCTTGGGAGTCGGTGTAGACAGAGAAGACATCTCAGGATGGAACCTCTGTAAACTCCAGTGCAGGGATGAGAACTCGTAAAGGAAAACTAAAGCAACACCAAAGCTGAATAGAAAGAAAGAGTAACTCCCAAAGGTCAACAGCTGAAAATATTTCAAGGAGAATGAACCACTAAATCAAAACAACTAAAAGGTTAATTAAAACAGAGACTTAACATATACTGTGGAAGTCATGGGTCATTTTTACAAAGCTTTTTTTTTTTTGTAAGTATGCAGATCTTTTGGAGTAGATGCAAATGTGAATGGGAGGAAAGAAAGAAGAGAGTGGGAGAGTAGATGGATGAAGTTTCAAGAGATTTTGTATCGAAGGAATCAAGGAAGAGTTGAAGGTTAAAGGAGAGGCCTACTGTTACGTTTTGAAAGAAAACTACTAAAACATGTTTTCATGGCTATGAGAATTATTCAGTTGAAATGGAAAATTGTGGTGTGAGGAAGAGCAGGAGTCTAATTGCTAAAGTGAGGGAGAGGAAGACCCAGGGTAGTGGTGTCACCAAATGGGATCAGACCCCAGAGAAACAGAAAAGAGAGAGCGCACAAGCACACAGGCCCAGGTGGGACAGGAGGTGAGAGCCGCCTACACGTGGCCTCACCTTCGTCAGTGCAAAGGAAGCAAAACGCTGCCCTGCAGGAGGAGGGGCGCCACGGCTCTGTAGGCTCGGGAATCTAAGCGCGAGAAATAGCAGAACAGCAAGGGTGGACCCGGGCCGTGAAGGCGGAGGACCTAGGGTGGGACCAGCCAGCACTCCTGCTTCTCTTTTGCTACAGTAGCGGCATAGGCTCAACACAGCATAAACAGGAAACTGAATGTAAACAAGAGCGCCTCAGTTTTACAAAGCTAAAAAAGCAAAGGAGAGGAGGGTGTTGACAGGGGGATGACAGACTGGAGAACATGAAGTAAGCACAGAATTGGGAATCTTGGGAGTTTGGGAGATTTGGAAGAAGCGCCAAAGCCAAAGAACCGCAAATACAGAGGCAGCGAAGCCATTCAGAGCTTACGTACTGGGAGGCAAGAACTGAAACGTCAGGCAGTGGTGGCTGGAGAATGACACGCCGGAAAGGAAAATGTGGCCCAAGAGCTGGGTGCGGTGGCCCGTGCCGAATCCCAGCACTGCGGACGGTCAAGGCAGGAAGGTCACAAGTTTGAGCCCAACCTGAGCCACTGAGTCACTTAATGAGACTGTCTCTCTAATAAATAAAGAAGCAACAAACTGTTTTAAAGGGCTGGGTACACAGTTTAGTGCAGAAGCCCTGGGTTTAATCCCTAGTACCAAACAACAACAAACAAAAAGAAGAAAGAAAAAGAATAAATTATCAACATGAGACATTCAAAGCTACAACACAAGCTGATCAGGTGAAATAGGATGGAAACTGTCTGAATGGCAGAGCCTCAGGTCCGTGATAGACCAGAATTTTAGGGAATTAACCCTTTGACATTTACCAAGATTTATGGCTGGATTGCTGTGGTAAGACTGACAAGAAAATGTGCTCGATAAAGCTTGAAGTGACGCGGAAGAGTTCCAGATAAAATCTGAGGCGATGGGCATAGAGGCTGAAAGACCGCTAGGGAAGATGGGAGAAAGGATCCACGAGGATCGACCAGGAGAGAGCCGACGTGCACCTCTCCAGACCTACGGATCCAGAAGGCGTTGGAAACAAAGTTTTGTATTTCAGTGATGCTTATTAAACTGCAAGCTCTATTCAGACCAAGAAATATGAGCTTCTTAAATAAGGACTCCCACTCCATGGGATCCAGCCATTGATTTTGACGGGTTCTGTCCACTCACATCTTTTGGCATCTACGGATGGTCCACAGGAGACAGGCATTGACATCCCTTGGTTTTAGCCAATTTCCAATTCAGAAAACCACAGGCCACAATCTCTCTCTCTCTCTCTCTCTCTCTCTCTCTCTCTCTCTCTCTCTCTCTGTCTCTCTATCTCTCTCTCTCTGTCTCTCTATCTCTCTCTCTCTCTCTCTCTCTCTCTCTCTCACACACACACACACACACACACACACACACACACTCCCTGTCTCTGTTTCTGTGTTTGTGGGAACAGCCCCTCTTGTGGATAAAAACAGAGCTCTGGAATTTGATATCTAATTTCAAAGTACAATCCCAACTCAGAGTAAATCTGGGTGGCTTGCGGCATTACCATGGCCTGAGTGTAAAGCAGTGTTAAGCAAGGTTCAGTACCAGCCTGTGTAAATCGGAATGGCGACAGGTGCTCTCAAAAGAAAGAGGATAAATGAGATCACGCACAGCTTTATTCTAGCCTTGCACTTAGTAAGCATTAAAGAAAAGTTATCATTACCAATATTATTGTACTTATTCTGCTTCTCTATACTTCAGTGAGAGAACCTAGCGATGACCCAGGCAGTCTTTCTACTCCACTCCTGACCATGTAAAATGCTCTTTCTCTGTACCCTCTGTTCAAACCTACTGCTTCAGGCTAGCAAGGTAACTCAGGACTAAGTGCCTGCCTTGGCAAGCTCAGGGACCAAGGTTCTATCCCTAATCCCTCATGCCAGCCCCGCCCCAGGGGCACACTGAGCTGTCAACAGAATCCTGGGTGCAGTGGGGCACGTTTATAATCCCAGCACTGGGGAGGTTGAAAACAGGATGGCTAGGAGTCCAAGCTGCATAGTGAGGCCCTCTACCAAATACACAAAATAAAGCAAACAAACAGCCCTAGTGCTTCTGGTAGGCTGAGCTCAAGTGTTCTCACGAAGGCTTTCCCGCCATCCCTAGCCAAGAATTAATTGCTGCTGCTGCTGCTTTGCACACAGTGATTTCTCTCTTACTTGGCAATTATCACATATTTGTATGCCTGGAAATTACTATTATAAAAATATGGTTTGCCTTCTTTTCCTTCGTGCCACTTGTAATGACATGCAATCATTTTCCTTTCCTGTGTGTTTAATGCCTCCCTACCCTGCCATCTCCCATGGGCCTCTGAGAGAGACAGGAGAGTTCTCTCTGGTGTCCAGCATGGCATGGCCACTGTGCTAACCAACACGGAGTACCTAATTACATTAGACATTCAACAAATATTTGCTTTTAAATACTTTTTTGAATTTTTAAAATAAATTTAAAAGAATTTTAAGGCAAGTGTCATGTCTTATATTTTGTACCACTTACAGAAGGGCCAGAGTAAAGTACAACAAGCAAAGCCATTTCTCAGGATGAGCACAGAGTGTGGTCTGAAATGGATACGCCAAAGAAGATAAACCTCAAGCAAACAAGATGAGGCCTTTGTTTGCTTGCTTGCTTGTTTGCTTGCTTGCTTGGTAGTGCTGGTGGTGGTTGTTGTTTTGAAACAGGGCCTTGCTATAGAGTCCAGACTGGCCTTGAACTCACTGTGTAGCCAAGGCCAGCCTAAG